>CM037152.1:27232704-27375204 GCA_020921065.1 Vaccinium darrowii
TTTTAACTCTCTAAACCTTGATTCTAAGACTAAGTTTTTCAAATTTATCTGTTGGAAATGCATAAGCCGTAAACCAAATACATAATGCCAAACACAACATTTTTAAACTTGTACTCTTTTTCTTACCTTTTGGATATTACGCAAGGGCTGTGTTGAAACTTGTACTCTTTTTCTTACCTTTCTGAAGGTGATGGAAGTATGTTTTGTACAATCCTGTAGATGTCATTGGAACATGCACTCATGGTTTAAACTTGATTTTCGATCCTTGAGCAACTGAGTTCTTATTTATTCAAGATGTCGACTATTGCCAACTTATTATAGTAACTTTCTTGCAGCCCTTACTAAGAATATTCCTATCAGTTGGGTGTGTTGTTTTAGTTAAACTTCTGTGAATGAATAGATTATCAGCAGTTTACAGTACTGAGTCAATTATTCTCTTGGACACGTGCAGTCAACACATATGGCTTCCCAGCAGCAGATAACTGAAGAAACTGTCTACTTGTGCACCGGAAATCCGTTGCCAAAAGATATTGAGCAAATAGCGCACTGGCTTCTGAATGAGTCATTTACAGTTAGTTTTAGACGTATCCAACTAGTGTAGTTTAGTAATGCCCTCGTTCAGCAGTACAGGGAATACGTTTTTTTTTTTTTTGTCCTTTTCCTCCTATGTTGTCTTTTGGTACTTAACTATCTGTAGGGATTTCTGAAATGAAGACACGGAAAGGATTAGCTTTGGTGGATATTGTAAGAGAAGTAACTATGTAAGTTCTCTTTCATTGGTTTTTTACGCGGGGGAAGTACTATCTGCTTGATCTGATCTTTAGGCATCTCATGAACAGGTTTGTGTTTAAGATCAAGATGCCACCAGATGTTCGTGTTCAACTAATCAACGACTTGGCTGATATAGAGTATGTTTATCTGTTTACTCTATGCCTTGTCTAGATAGTATGACATTGCTGGTATAATTTCACTTGCGGTTGTGACATAGTAACAGAGATATTACACCAGTATAGAGGTGCATACTTATGGTCTTGACAGAGTAACGGAAATTACTACTAGTATAGAGGTGCATTATAGCACCATTTTGCCGCACACATGGACATAATCTTATTTCTTAAGTCACGGACATCAAATTTAATTGGACTGGCTTGCTAATCCTGTGATTGAAGCAGTAAGTTGTTGACAAGTGATATATGTTGTTGTCATGTATCCAGATGATATTCTTTGAAACCAATGGAAACCTTCTGACACAGCCTTGCAACTTCTCACTATATTCTGTATCCAAAAATTTTAACATGAAGGAAAAATGGTTGTCACAGGTTTGTGATTTCTGTGGGGCTTTGAAACCTAATTCTATTTACATGCCTTGGGTGGAAAACGTTATTCGGGGAGAATGAAATGTACTGAGGAATTTTCTGAAACCAATATTTTGTGCCAACATAAATTGGTATAGAATTTGATGTTCTACGTGTGAGTGTTTTTTTTTTTTTTTTATTTTAAAAATAAACTAAGACAGACGGTAAATTGCCCCATTGTGGCTTGAAGGTCACGGGCTTGATTATCAGAGACAACCTCTCTTGTGGCAGAGTTAAGTCTGTGTATCAAATATAAAGCTTTAAGATAGTGTGGTATATGGGATTCATTTGGCGAAAAGATCAGAATTAGCTACACGTCGTCGTGGTTTTTCTTCATTTGGCACAGTCAGAGTAGGCAATTGGGATTTAACAGGTTTTACCATTGATATAAACTATCGTACAAAATAACTTATTAACTAGCTTCATTTTGAAGGAAAAATCATTGTTGATCTAGTAAAAGAGAATCCAGTTCCTATTCTAGTTTGGATTTTTTTTTTTTTTATTTTTTTTTTTAGAGTTTGCACATATGAAGATTGCTCGTGGATTGCACCCAAGGATGTTTGATTATCTTAAACTTGATCATCCATTTCGATTTGTTTTATTGCAGATACAGATTGACTTTTGGATGCAATGACAAGTTGCAGCTTGGCTCACTCATTGCTACCTTTACACAAGCTCGAGCTGCTCTGGTTGCAGCTGCAAAGTAGTCATCGTAGATGTCGCTTTCTCTTGTCCCGACGATGCATACCATCATGTGGCTCAAGCGAATAGCTTCTTGATGATTTTTCATCTGGTTTCCGGCCTAAAGCTATTAAGAAATTCATCTTCTCTAGTCATGGAGAATTAAAGCTTTGTGCTTGATGATTATGTTGGTTTTTGCCCATTTTCTGGTAGGTATCAACCAGTACACTAGATGGGGAATTATCCATATAATCTCTCCTCCAAATGTAGCTTTTGAGTGTTGGTAAAACACTTCTTGTGAAATTTATGAAGTCTCATGTTTAATCTGACCAATCAATGTCCGCGACATGTTGTCCTATCAACTAAATGAGCGGTTGACGTAATGTATGAGATCAGGTGTAGCAAGTACAATGTATTTAAATTAATTACCAAGAAAAAATTTGGCCAAGTTTAGCTCTTGTTCAATTAAGAGGTGGTTCAGATATGCTCATGGATTGAGCTTAGCACAAATTCGTTTGACGGGAAAAGGAAAAAAAAAAAACCGTATGATCTCCACCCTAATAGAGTTAATTGAGATTGCTTCAAAGATAAACAAATCGAGTGTAATCTTGTCTATGGATTCAGTTTATTTATCAAGCTAAGTTTAACACAATTTTTTGGCTTCTTTGGGCGTCTCGAGTAGAACCATGTCGTGATCTTATAAATTGCAATGGATATGTAATGCCATTAAAAGACCAAGAAAGTCAAATAGGCATATCTTGCATGGTAACTTCTTTGTATTTGTTATTAACTTGAAAGGTACAACATAAGGAGCACACGTGCAGCCCATTTCCCTCGCTTAGAGGAGGTGCACTTCTTCCACAAGGCTATAAATCCCATCTTAATGATAACATATTTCTCTATCATACTGAAAAAAACTAGGCACCTACACACTGAACTGTACAACAGACTTCTGGGCAGCATTCCAGCAGCTTGAGAAAACTTTGCTCTTTAAATAACTGAGCCTTGCTCATTTTACACACAAACGACTTATTTTTCACGAATCTACAAAACTGAACCATCAGAAGATATGCACACTTGCAATCAAATCAGCCTCCCGCGTCCCATGGGATGAGGATATAGGCCCTTTAATATCTGTACTTTGAATTCAAACGCTTTCATCAGATATCCTGTTGGACCAGGTAATCTCAATTTCAAGCGTTCGGGAAGCCCCATCTTTGTTGCTGTCATTGTTAAGGCTGAAGAGTCCACTGTATTCTCCTTCACTAACGACTTTGTCAATCTGGATTGTAACTCTACCGAGATTTGTCTGGAAAAAAATTCCGACAGTTATGACATTGAATACTATGAACACAACTGTTTCGAAATATGATCTGCCATTGCCCGAGACAATTATCCCATTACCTTTCCGAAAGTACTTTTGCTTTTACACAGAATGTGTAATTTTTGTCCCTTAGGCGGTACATCAAATGCCCATGTAAATCCTTCTTTCCATTCTGGGGTGGTAGTGTTGCTCACTACCTACAAGAGTAATGACCATATTAAGTGAGATGTCAAATTGTCAACAAGATCTAAATTACACTCACTCATTAGCATGGCATTATATACAGACGAATTCCTCGAAATAGGGAAGATTGGTATGATATAATGTACCCACATTGAGGTCTGAAATTAAGGCAAACGCTAGATAGTTATTTTGTTTTCAAGAAACGAAAACCGGATATATTCGACAACTACTCTAATAGAGGTCTACTACTTGAGAGGGTTCTGCATGAATCAGCACACCTAAGGATTTTGAAAGGTAGATCCTGTTACTGACACAAACTTAAGGAACACAATTTTGCGCAAAGACATTAATGAGGAACTGATGTGGAACAATTTCAAAAAGTCAAGGTACGTAAACAGCGAATACTCAAAACCCAATTACCAACGTAGTTAAGGTTATTTGGATAATGGATCTGAAGAGGGGCATAAAGCACGAGGAAGAGTTGCAGGAAAAATATATAGTGCATAACCCATGATCGAAAAATCCCTTGATAAATCCCTCCATGAAGTCATGATAAAAAAACGGCCTAGGTGTTCTCTTACACTTGGGTCCTGTTTGTTTGTCTGGACTAAAGCATCGGATCGGAGTAAAAATCCAAGGGACCACATAACATTTGGTTAGAATTTTTGTAGCTAGGTTAAATATCTGCCACATGATAGGATTACTTAATGGGATTATGTATTCCTTCACTATTAGCCAATCAAACAAACAAGGCCTTAACTTTTATTTGAACAATTCATTACCTTGGTTTGCCGTGGAGGCCCATTGCCTATCGTCAATCGACAGAAAGCATTTGTCCCTCCCATGACTTGCTTTAGGTTGTTTCCTCGTTTAATTGTAACCGTCAAACAACCAGGTAAGCAATGCAACAGGTCATCTGCTCTCTCATGGAAACTCGGTGGGCAGGTTTTCATCAGCATTTGAAGAATAGGAATGGCTTCTGATGCAATCATGGCTTGAGATTTTGAGATCTCTATGGGACTCGTTGTCCACGAATGTTTTAACAAAGATAAGGTGTCCAGCACAGAATCCTGAGCTTCTTCACTGCCAGACTTCAGTGTTGCTACCAAGTGGGGAATGCATAGCGTAGCAGCCTCAGAACTGTGGAGCTTAGGGAAATTGGTGAAAATGACGTGTACAGTTCTCAAGATTTCTTCATTAATAGTTGATGTGGCCCACAATTCTCTCTCTAGTGCCGCTGCAAAAAGAAACTCAAATGTTAACTACCAGTTGCTTACATGATTGACTGCAATCAATGTGCCTACCTGAACAAATACTCCGTATTCTTGGTCTTGTTTGGAAATTCCAACTTTATAAGGAGACATGCAATTAATGTATTTGAATTCAAATTCAAAAGGAATTGTTTACCAATTTGTCCCCCACATTTTCCCACGTTCAAATATATTCAGAGCTATAGGGATTGAATCTGGAAATTACCAAACTTTTTTTGCTCAGGCTTGTTGAGGATATGCCTTGAATTCAAGACATTCGAAGAAAGGTACAAAATTCAGTGTAAAAAGATGCTCGCAGCATCCTTGGTCCAGACCTTGGGTTATTTAAGCTTTGGAAGGTTGCAGCTACGTTGGTCCGGACCAAGGGTACCAAGGTCCGGACCTAGGGTGCTGAATGTGCGTGGCTGCACGTTTTTTAAGAGGGTTTTGACCTAATTTTTTGTACTTTCTTATAAATAGCGGCCTTGGGGGCTATTAGGGTTGGACTTCTTGAGTGAATCCCTTTGAGGGAGCCCCCATGGGGTTCCCCGTAGTGTGTTAGGGTTTCTCAATTGTTCCATTGGTTTAGTCTTGAGTTGGGATTTGATTTCTAGGGTGTGTGTGAGACGTTTGATGCTTTGTAGGTCGCGCCTCAGAGATTTGTTCCTAGATATCGTGTGGATGCTTCAAGTGAGAGTTACGGGTATAGCCGGCTCTGTGTATTTCTCCCCGTTTTTAATGAATCCTCTTGCTCTTTCCCCGTGGACGTACCTCTAGAGCTTCATGCTTGGGGGGAACCACGTAAATCCTTGTCTCTTGTTTTCTTGTTGGTGTGTTTATATTCTGAACTTAGGGTTTCGGCACAACAAATTGGTATCAGAGCTCCGGGTTCAATCCAAGGCTTTCGTTTTCCGCTGCGTAGATTGTGCGTTGGTGCGTCTTAATGGTGACTTGTTTTGAAGTTGAGAAGTTTGGTACAACAAGGAACAAACAAGGTTTTGTTGGAGGAAAGTTGAAGAAGCCTGCTGGTACATAGGATGGTGTTTTTTGAGGATTTCCATGTGAAGGTGTTTTTGAGGAAGATTTGGCTTTGAAGTAGCGCCTTTATGCGTTTCGTATGGAGGAGGTATGCCTGAAAAAGACTATTTTGATGAATTGATTCGGATTATTTTGGTTATGCTCCTTTTGGATACCGTTATGGAGGCCGTTTGGGGTGCTTCATATTGGGTATCGCCGTGGAGATTCGGGTCCATTATTAATCCGGGTTCAACTATTAGGAGTATGCAATAGGGCATACAAGGCTCTGCGTTAGAGTCGGTAACTCCGTCAGGAGTAAGAGCACATCTTCTTTGGCATCAGTGATGAGTGCATGTGGTCAACGTCGACATTCGGTGAAAGATGGCTGCTCGTTGACGATTAACTTCGTGAGGGGATTTGCGGTGTTAAGCTCAAAGTGGAGCTTGTGGAGGCATGTGTGGCTGGGTTTACTCAATATGGAAACAAGGTCAAGTAGAGGTGCTTGCGCCTTGTTTGTTGCTGCCATTGATGTGAGCCCCATGTGGGGCTACCCCGTGAGGGGCGTTGTGGGGAAGAGCAAATGTCGAGAGGATTGCACTATGTCATTGGCTTGGAAATGAATTCAAGTCAAGGTGGAGATTGGTGTGAAAAGATGCTTGCAACATCCTTGATCCGGACCTTGGGTTATTTAAGCTTTGGAAGATTGCAGCTACGTTGGTCCGGACCAAGGGTACCAAAGTCTGGACCTAGGGTGCTGAGTGTGCGCGGCTGCGCGTTTTTTGAGAGGGTTTTGACCTAATTTTTTATACTTTCTTATAAATAGAGGCCTTGAGGGCTATTAGGGTTGGACTTCTTGAGTGAATCCCTTTGAGGGAGCCCCCATGGTTCCCCGTGGTGTGTTAGGGTTTCTCAATTGTCCCATTGGTTAAGTCTTGAGTTGGGATTTGAGGTATCTAGTGTTTGTGTGTGTCTCTTTCATGTGTGAGATGTTTGATGCTCTGTAGGTCGCGCCTCAGAGATTTGTTCCTAGATATCGTGTGGATGCTTCAAGTGAGAGTTACGGGTATAGCCGGCTCTGTGTATTTCTCCCTATTTTTAGTGAATCCTCTTGCTCTTTCCCCGTGGACGTACCTCTAGAGCTTCGTGCTCGGGGGAACCACGTAAATCCTTGTCTCTTGTTTTCTTGTTGGAGTGTTTGTATTCTAAACTTAGGGTTTCGGCACAACATGGCTCTTCAAAATGGCAATATTTTGGGACACCCCAAAAAGGATATCAGAACCAAGATTATGGGGCGGAGGGAGTAATTAAATCTGGAGAATCGAGGGACAAAATGTTACAGTTAAACTGTAGTATGTGCATTCTGCCAGAACACTGATTGATGCAAATAGTGACACAAAGAGAACATGAAGTGCATAAAATCAATGGCTAGCATAACTCGTATCTAATACGTGAGCCCATTCTTAATGCATAAATAAGGGCACAACTAAGTATCTGGAGAGTTGCCACAAGAGCTACAAATCTGTAATAAAAATAAATTTATCTATAGGATGTTCTCCTGTTTACTTTCTTTCCTTTGATCTTGTTCTTCATTGATGTACCTCCTCAGCGGTTGCCAATTTTCTATGACAACGGTAACTATTGCTTTCTATTCTTTCTTGTCAAGAAAATCACCCAATCATGGTCTCTAAATGTTGACTAGAGGTCAACAAGGAAAATACATCTCTTCGTACACATATATTTTTTGCTCAATACATACATGTCTAGATACGACCTTACAATAAATAACCTCATCTTTTTCTACAATACACAGAGCATGTTTACCTTTTATGAGCTCTCTCTGATAATCTATAGCGCTCATAGAGAGAGGCAGAAAGAGAGACTATTAGGTGTGAGAGGAATACCAAAGGAGGAGGATGGAGAAGAATAACCTACACCTACCCTTCTGCGGGCTAAGAAAGTCACGTAAACGCAATACAAACACTAGTAAACTCAACCCTCCATTCAATGTAGAAAATATGTAAAATGTCCAATTTGCATTTCACAAGAAATGACAAATTTTGCTAAATCTTCTTCAAATGCTTTGCATCATACTGTCCCACCTTGAGCTTTGTGACTCTCAAGTAGGATTAAAGCACAAAATCTAGACTTGTATCATTGGAAACTCGAGTTTCTCTATAGGAAGGAACAAAGATAACAACTAGTGTCTATTGTTTCCATCAAACCATTGTGACTCCGTCAGGAAATAGGAAGTACTCCCTTCATCCCTTAACGTTAGACCTCTATTCCATTTTGGATGTCACAAAACATTTGTCTTCTTTGAATATTCAAGAGAAAAAGTGTTTGAGTTTTCAAAAACTAACCCTTATAAATGATTAAAAATAGTCTTAAAAGTGAGGATTAAGAGACAATATTGGGAATCAAAGCTAACTAATGGGGATTGCATGAGACCCAAGATCACCCGCACCAATATGAGACATGGGTGCAAGAGTCAATTTTATTTAATATTAATTCGTCGTTGATTTATTTTATTTTTAGGAATAGGAATATAAATTTTATTTAGGAATCTATCATTAATTTCCGTTTTGGAAACATTGTTATTAGCCTATAGACGTTGGACATATTGCCTTCATTAAGCTAGCAACAATGTTTCCAAAACAGAGATGTATAATTGATTCCTAAATTATGTTTAGATTCCTATTCCTAAAAATAAAACAAATCAAAGACGAATTAAAATTAAATAAATATCAATTCTTCAGCCCAAGTCTCATAAAGGTGCGGGTGATCTTGGGCCCCATGCGATCTGCATGTTTTTTCTCCTCGCTAGCCTATTGATCTTCTCCCTTTGCCACCTAGTTTCGCCCTTTTGAGACTCTGTGGAATCGGTTTCCCAACACATTCGCGATCTACGTGCTGATATTAGGCCTAAAATTGCTCTAAGTAATGAAAACTATAAACTCACAACTAATGTTCACCACATGGTTGAAGAATTGAATGAGTGTGACTGTGTCATGGCGCGTGTTCGTCCTGAGCATTACACAAAATGACCTTCAAGAAATTGCATGCCTGAGCCTTTGGACCTCAACATTATCCATAGACTTGGACCTAATGCCTATTTAATTGAAAATTGCCATCGAATATCAGTATTAGTCATGTTTCAATGTGGAAGATTTGCTTCCTTACCGAGACAGATTCGCGCCTCACCGCCTCCTAGAGTGCGTGCAAGTGTGTCAGCAGGATAGTTACTACATCCTCTGCCCCAATTCGCAGCAGGTAGACCAGATAGAAAACATGCTTGAGGATGATATTATAGGAACGTGTCATGATGGCTTCCAGAGGTATCTCATGAAGTGGAAAAATCGCCAAGTCTCCGATGCTACGTGGGTTCTAGATGAGGAGGTATGTCGTCTTGCTCAAGATATCTTAGGGAAGTACCAAAATCGCAACTCTATGGAGTGGAGTTCTTTTCAGCCAGGGAGAAATGATAGGGATCGCATGATGCCCAAAATCAGCCACATGGCCCGCACCAATTTAAGACATGAACGGAATAATTGACATCTATTTAATTTTAGTTTGTCGTTGATTTATTTCATTTTTAGGAATAGGAATCTATTATTTACTTCTGTTTTGGAAACATTGTTGATAGCCGGCAAATATTGAGCTTATTGTCCCTTTTTGACATTGAGAATAAAGATTTAGTTGAAGTAATAGGGTTTTCTTTCCTTTTCTCTCCTGTGATGTTTCCTTATGCCGACCGTTAGGCATCACTAACTTTTTAAGGAGGTGTACATTTAATGCATGTCCCCTTAAAAGGTTGGAACTCCCAAAAGGACCGACATTAAGTGACGGAGGGAGTAATAATTATACTTGAAAAGATTGTTCTTGTTCTCGTAGAGAGAATAGACCACATTTACACCTTCACTTCAATCCTCTATCTTTGGTAACTTGATCTCTGTTTTTCCATTCTTTCTCAAAAGGCATATAAACTACTTTGTATAAGCTACGTTTCCCTAAGTACATAAATAATCGCTTCTTTTCCCTGTCATCAGAACATAATCTTAGATAGCAGCAGGTAAGGAATTGATGGAGGCCTTCAACCCTTTCAATTTTTTATTGATAGTTCAATCTTTAAAAATGCATTCACGAGAGACCGTATGTTGCTGCTGGGCTTAAAAATAATAATAATAATAATAATAATAAAAGTTGAATGGATAGGTTGTAGAACTATTAACAAGCCACTGAGCACTCCTAATTCTGATAAAATGGTGACTTGAAAAACTTTTGACTACTTCAAAGATATTCTGGACCGTAATGCACAACATAACAAAGAGCAATACCGTGTGAAAGAATCAAAGAACTTAAATTATGATAGAACCTCTGGAACCATACAAAAATACCCGTTCAAGAACTCGAAAATATGAAGCAACGTTTGAGTCTTTGACTATTAAAACCTCATACGGAGGAAAACATAACAAGATTAAACATGTCCAAGAGAATCAAATGACAAGTAGACAGCCATCGTAGACTTGAAAGACTCAAATTAGTCCTAAATATAAAAACTAAATGTCCAAGTTGATCTCCACAAGAAGTTCCTAATCTACCCCTATTCTTCTCAGCATGCTTCGGATCACAACACAACTCGGGGATAGAGATAGGAAGGAGAAGAGATCTCCAAAAGTGCCATTTTCCAGAAGAGTACATGAACCTACACTTGAAATTCTAGGCAGTGGAAATATGTGAATGCTTACAAGAACATCGAGGAAAAAGAGAAGAAAGTGGAGTAAAGGCGAAGAAGGAGAACAAAGAGAGATCTGCTGAGATATAGGGAAAAGTTACGCCCTCCATCCCAAATTGCATGTCCTTTTTGACATGTCAAATATCGTGCCATTTGGATAAAATATAAAGCAATTTCATACATATTTGTTCAAATTTTTTTCACACCAATTTAAAGACTAATTAATTCTTTAAATTGGAGCCCAAAAAATTTGAAAACTATGTATGGGAGTGCTCTATTTTTCTATCCAAAAATGTCACAACTTCTTAGAAAAGGACATACAATTTGGGACAGTGGGAGTACTCAGAAGTCTCAAATTTACTGGCAAAACATAAAGGTTTTCATCCCCAGCTTCCTATATAGTTATATAAAGAGACATACATAAAGCTATGTAGCTATATATATAACACATGTACATCAATAATATTACAGTTGCGATGCTTATTTTTGGAACACAAATTACTATTCCCATCCCAGTACCATTTTCTTTGCCTTTTCAAGCATAATGCCATGGTGTGAATGTTTTGTAGAGCGCAATAGAAAATGAGTAAAGATCTATGTTTAAATGTGTAGCTAGTTGGTTACTTGATTGTCGTCATTAATAACTGTTTTCACTTCCGCTTCATAAAATTTTAAAGGAAGATGGCTCACAAGTTGCACCAGCGATCTTTGCACAATTGCATAAGACTCTTAACATGTCCAGCCATAATGCACACGAAACAACTTTGCAACACTATGCCAACTCCAACTCATCCCTACTAGATTCCAATTATATGACTGGAGTACCAATCAGGTCTAATAACGGCAGTTTATGTTTCCCTATTGTCCAAAAAATTGTTCTAGCGAAGTCTAGGAGTAAACCTCAAATCTCAATGATGAGGGTATTGGTTTCATTATGATAGGTAAGTGGAGACTCAAATTTAAGTCTCTTTGCTGGGTAAGGAATGTATACTTAGTTGCTGGGGTGTCCCCAAGGCGTCATAACGAAGGTCCACTGTTGATGGTGTAAGTATGAATGCGTAAGAACAAACCTAACACTCTCTTAATTACAAGAGAGCCATTTATTGACAAAAGCAATTGGAAGTAAAATCGACCACTTTTAAGTAAGATCGACCACTTGTTAGTTCAAATGCCAACAATAAACAAACAACACATACAATTGAAATACTAGAACATAGTAAAAGAGGATGGAACATTTTCAACAATAACATACCTGTCAAGGATCTGATAAGCTCATTGGAAACATATTCTGTAAGTGTGTGATTCGAGAATAAAAATTTGATGAGCAATGCAGCCTGCCCAGCAATGTCCGAGTGAGCAGACAGAAGCAGTTCCTGAATTACCAATATGCCTCCAGCCTCTGCAATGGCTCGCCTATTAGTTTTACTGTGCATGACAAAGTTTTGAAGCGCACAAACAGCCACCATTGTCATTTCTTCCGTCGGTTGATCTTCAAGCAAGCTTATGAGTGCACGACAAGCGGTCACAGAATCACTGGCTCTAGCAAGTCCTTCGCGCTGGGATAGGTTGCCTAGAGCAAGAACTGCTAGAAGCTTCCCGGACTGAGACCTAGTTTGTGGGTCCAACAAATATTGTGCTAAAGGCGCTATTGCTTTCTTGGAAGCCTTCATTTCTCGTACCCTCAGATTGTTGAACAGAGATTCAAGTAGCCTTCCGGAGGGTTCTTCACACTTGTGAGATCTTAACAAGTCTAAAAGAGCATCTGTAGCACCTGCTTCAGTCATCAGTTCAGCACTCGATGCATCACTTGAATCTTGGATGATTAAGGCATTAAGTGCCACAGTTATTGTACTCTCCCTTGTTGAGTGCAATAATTTCACAAGAACCACCAGTGGTACTTTAAAATAGTAATCTGTGTTTGAATGTAGTACATTGGCGAGAACAAGTGCAGCCGATTCCCACAATGCATGTGGTGGTTGAGGGTCGTCTTGAATAATTACCTTCGAAAGTTCGAATATACCACCGGCGTCTGCAACTGCCTTTGGCCAGCTTAAGGAGATGTTTTCCAAAGCCTTAATGGCTGTTTGCTGCAAATCCAGTATTCCAATACCTGCAAGTTGCACAAGGGGAACAACTGCATTTGTTGTCGTTATATCTTGCTTAAAGTGCTCTTGTGCGAGAAGATGATTAAGCAATTCAGTACCAAGCTGCTGAATCGGTTGAGACGGCGACTCAAGAAATGAAATCAGAGGCTCAATGACTTGGCTAGGAGTAAGTTGTAATGTTGCAAGGCTCTGTGGTTTCTCCAGAATATTAACTAGAGCTTGCAAGGCACTGTGCTGGCCCCAAAGACTGATATCTGGACGAAGCAAAACTAGAAATAGAGGCTCGACGATTTTTGAAGCATCTAAGCTTCTAGAAATCACACTACTATTCGTTAAAATGCGGAATAGTTCAGCAATCAATGAGCATAATTCAATGGGTGCGACAGGAAGTAGCTCAAGACAATTGTCAATAATTCCAGCTTTGACCATATCTAACTTATAAGGAGTCCTGTCTTTCCCCAACTTAATGAGAGTACTGATGCTAGCCTCAATTAGCCGATTACTTGACCCAGAAAAAACCAAACCAACAAGAAGATCAACAACGCCATAAACTGCCGCGTACTGCACTTGCTGTTCATTGTCCAGTAACTTCTCAAAAGCACAGACACCAGATTCCACTGCTGCACCCTCATCAGATTGAATCAGTGATATAAGCGGCTCTATGCATTCGGAAGCAATTGGCATTTCCCTGAGCTTTGGATTACAAAAAAGAACAAAACAAAGCTTTGCAGCTTTCGTCTTCAATTCCAAGGAAGAATTGGAGGACAAAATTTTGTAAAGGCTCTCAAGGGGTTTTCCATCCACATCGGCCATCAGAGCTGATTTCAAAGGATTTCCTGAAGTAAGCTTAATTAAGCCGATTAGGGCAGCATTTTGCTCACTTTCTGAAGCAGCTTCAAGCATGTCAACCAAAGGCTGAACCGCTTGTTTGGCTAAATCAGAACCTCTTATATTCTCAGCGTCAAAAAGTTCGTGAAGAGCTCTTGCAGCACTCAATCTAGCACTTCTGGAGCCCAGACGCAGAACAGCAATGAGCTGATTCAAGGAACCTAAAGCTGCTTCGTAGCGCAGGAGATCAGAATTGCTAAATAATATCCTCAGTAGCTCAGATATGGTTGCCTCGGTTAAATCTTGAGGGCCTAATGATAGGTACTTTGTTAAAGCATCCAGAGCCCCAGCTTCAGCCATTATTAGTTTGTTTGTATCACTACCATCAGCAATTCGAGTCAACAGGCGAACTGCAGTTGGTGGTGCCCCTGGTCTATCTGGCATCGGTCGCAAAAGATCAACTAATAAAGGGATATTTTTGCGTGCAGTGGAACCAACTCTCACATCCTCAATCTCAAATAGGTGTTCTAGAACGACTTGATCAGGATTCCTAACTAGAGAAAATTCTTCCGATAAGGCAACAATGTTTGGCATATCCGATTCTATATGACCAATGAGGCTTATTAAACCTGAAACTGCCCCTGAATTTGCAATGGAGAGATTCATCCCCTTGCTCCCATTACAAACAAGACTAGCCATTGCTTGGGCAGCAAAATATCGGTCAATTACTTCTTCAGACCTCAGTAAAAGCGCTAGTGAGGGTATTATACGCATCGTTGCTGGAGATGATACAACATTTTCATCTTGAAGCAGTATAGCCAGGAGCAGGGAACTTATCCATATTCCCTCCGTGTCCTCGAATTCAGCCTGTGAACGAAAGAATTGTTTTTGTCTCAGCTACCAAATCTAGACATCTGCACGTTGAACTCTAAATATACTAAATATAGCAAGTTTAGACCACACAGTCAAACTATCCAACTCAGAGAGGCTGCACTAAGAAAAAAGACACAAGTAATACAATTAGCCTCTGGTTGAAAAACTGACATTCCCCATTACGACTGAGTCAAGCTCTTCTTGCTCACCTCCCTCATTTCTTTACCTCTCCATTTCTCCATAATTAATATAAGAAAGTGATATGCCGTTAGTACTGTCATGCTGTTTTCACTAGCACATCTAAAACGTTTATTTGACATGTATAATATGAGCCACATGCAACAGATTTGAGGCAGCATATACTTTTTTTGGACTATGGAGTATAATTACAGGACTAAGAGAAGCTGGACATGGCAGTATAAGTATCTTTCTTTCACATACATAAAGATATAACAGAAAACCAGCACCAGTTTAAGTAATAAAGCCAGAGGGGCGAGCCGCGAGGGTAGTCCATGCCTGACATGTCAATGCTAAGGTTACAAATCTTCTGTTTCTTTTGCCCCCTGTTTCAGTTAAATCTTTAAAAGAATTCAAATACATCAATACGCTAGTCATGATATGCAACATTCTCAACCCAAATATATCCCACCACTAATCTACGCCTATAAATGTGAAGCGAAGCCCCACATCGCTTGGGTACCAAAGTAATAGGAAATATAAAAGTATGCGGGCACCCTCACTTCATGAGCCAGCTTTTGGGGTTGAGTTCTACCCAAGACCGTGTAACATGGTATCAGAGTTGGGTACCAGAGATGGGTAAGGTGCGTGGTTTTGGCCTACACACTGCAAGTGCTGCCGAGTGAGCACGTTGCGCGTGAGGGAGGATGTGAAGCAAAGTCCCACATCGCCTGGGTACCAATGTAGTATGAAAAATAAAAGCATGAGGGCACCCTCACTCCATGAGCTAGCTTTTGGGGTTGAGTGTGAAGCGAAGTCCCACATCGCCTAGGCACCAAAACAATATGAAATATATAAGCGTGAGGCACCCTCACTTCTTGAGCTAGCTTTTGGGGTTGAGTTCTACCCAAGACCAGTGTAACAATAAAATGCCTACAACTGTAGAATAAGATGAAAGGCAATGGAACAACCTACTGGTTAAACTTCTAGATTTAGGACACAAACAAACGAACTCCTGAAACGTTCATTTATCACAGCACAGGTCATGTAGGCTACGACAAAATCTCTTGCATCTACTTATTCTCCTACTTGATTTCTCCCAAATGGATGCATGATAGAAATCCCAATTTTCCTCCTAATTCCCTCAGTTCAAGTACATTCCTAATATCTCAACATATTTGGTCAACCAAACAACATTACAAAGTCTAGATCTGGGAGTACCTGTGGATTAGAAGTGTAATTTGCAAGCTTCTCACATAGGGCCTCAAGTGCCCCAGCTTCCACCACAGTATGTTTGTTCTTCACGTGAAATGAAGATATTATCGATAGCAACCATAAAGCAACAGTACCTCCAAGGACAGTCGCCGGATCAGGAACTTCAAATTCATCTCCTTCCTGAAAAGCAGTTCTTTCTGCAAAACCTCGAGGTGTTCTGACTTCAATTTCTAAAGAGCAACAACTAGAATTCCGCTTCATCATATCCACTAATGCATATATTAGGGGCTTCAAGTATCCTGACCCATCTAGTGCATCCATGGACCGTACTTTGTGTTCTTTAGCAGCACATATGAGCAATGCAGCTCCCCCCACTATCACCTCTAAACTGGTGGAGTTCATTATTCTATTAGCCAGACCACCAATGGATCCAGATTTTGCTACCAACAAATCGCCTAACACAACAGGTTGGTCCCCACAAAGCCTAGACAGAATTTCTATAGCTTTATCTTGCACTAGAGGAGGCCCCTCAGCCAAACAGTGGACAAGAGACTCTAAGCTTGAGGGAACTTCAGCAAGAGCAGACCATGGAGGATAAGTGAAGTTCACACTCTGTTTAGTCCTTGCCAAAAGTGCAACTACTTCTAAAGCGTCAGCCGCATCAGTTCCGTCCATATCCATATCCTTTAAGGAATCCACAACCGAAAGAACAGCAAACCGACACTGAGCATTACTCTTTAGTACATCCCCCATTGGAAAATGCCTCAGCAATTGGTGGAGGGCGCGGGATGCATTTCTTTTACCTTCTGAAGTTCCTTCACCCAATACTCTTGTCAAAGCAGAAACTACATCTTCCGACAATGCTTCTGCAGCTATCTGTGGATCAGACAGAAGATTCGCCAATGTCGCCACTGCAGTCTCAGTGGCATCAATAGAAGAAGTTTTTGCCAACTTGATGAGATGCTTGACACCTCCTTCTGCGATGTAGGACATTCTGTTGCTTGAATTAGTCTTGCTCGGACGTGACAAAGCACCCAAGGCTCTAGCCGACTGGGTTGCAATAACTTGAGTGTTGCTGGTCAAAAGCTTCATGCACGGATGCACCACTTCATCGGTCACAAGACTGTCACAAATATCTTGTCTACTGCTGAATAGATCAGCTAGGACAGAAGCCGCATGCTCTTGGGTTTCTTCATTAGAGGAATCGAGGACCTGGACAAGTGACCTAAGCCCTTTATTAGCCATCGCCCCATTTTGAACAAGATCACTTTGTGGTGCCATAGCTAGTACGTGACCCAAAATCCTAATTACAGGGGCCTTTGAGCTTGGAGAGTCTCCCAGGAGCAAAGCTAGCAACTGGTTTATGGTAGCGGAATCAGCTGTTTGGATGAGCTTTGTTAGTGCTTTAGCCGAGGCTTCCTGGCCCTTCGGTCCTCCAGTTTTGAGAAGCCATAAGAATGCCGAAACAGCTCCAGCACTTTCGACGCACGCACGTATATCCTTACTGTGACAGCACAAATTCCAAAGAACATGTGCCGCGTCCTCCCTTGCCTTCTCTGATCCCATCTCTAGTATCTGCACCAATGGAGGAATCCCCCCAGCGGCTGTTATAGCCCACTTGCTGTCATCCACTTGATTCGTCAGTATCCCTAGCAATTCAACAGAGTACTCTTGATGTTGTTCGCTAGATAAACCCAGCAATGAAATCAGTAACTGTATCCCTTCTCTTTTCCCAATGGCATCCCAGAGACCTACCTCATCACAGCACAAGCTTATTAGAGAGAGTATCAGGTACTCTTGCACATCGGTAGCAGAAGTCATTGTTGTAAGTCCAACAAGCACCTTCTTCGCTTCTGATTGGTTGAGCCATCTGGAGAGATAGACATTGCCATAAAGACTGGCCATAGCCTCAAGGACACGTTCCTGGACCAGCTTATTGTCCCTAGGCTTCAGTAGCATTACTAGGTTTTCCTCAATTTGTGTAGTGTTAAACGGTTTTTCTTCGAGACTTGATTTTTTCTGCTCAAAGACCATCAGAGAGTAGGCAAGCGCTCCAACTATATCAGCAACAGGGGCCACTAACCGCGAGGACTGTGAAATTTGACCAAGATATAGAATTAGAGCTGACATCCCACCACATATGTTAGCTAAAGCTCGTGTTGCATGCCCCTGAAGGGCAGGGGCATGGCCACCCTCCCCTTGCATACATTCTTTAGAAGGAGCAACTATGGCTCCAATGAGAACTGGCACACCATCTGCATCCACCACAGACTTCTTAGCCTTGGTTGACTTTGAAGAAAGAGCCTCCAAAGCATCTGCAGCACTAGCACGGACTGAAATGTCATTTTCCCGGGCCACAAGGTGAAGCAAAGCTTTGACCGCTCCTGAATCTATGACTTTGGGGATGCAATCGCCGAACGCCAACATCAAACGGGCCAATAGGGAAGCTGCATTTGATTGAACGGAAACATTATCCGAAGAAAGAAGCCCCACTATAATATCCACACCTCCGGCTTCAAGTGTCGCTCTCCAATACCCATCTTTGTCCCCACAAAGATTTCTCAGAGCCCCGGTGACAAACCCTACTACCAGTTTGTCTTGTTTGTTTCCCCGATTGAGCTGCTCCCATAAGGTCGGTACTACCCCTTCTGTAATGAATATTTTCATACCCACGTGATCATCAGAAAGTCCACCCGACGAAACTTCATAAATTGTTTCCGCTGCTGCCTTCCTAGTTTCATTTGTCTCAGACTTCAAAAGTGCCAGTAAAGGCGGGATGCATCCGCCAAGAAGCACTTTTAATCTTAAGTCTTCATCCTGGCAAAGGACGCTCAGTGTTGAAGCAACATTTACTTTTGCCAACTGAGTGCCACTCCTGAGAATGGATATGAACAATGGCATTGCTTGAACATGGGAACCGATGAGGGTCCGCGCTTCCTTTCTAGATCTGGCCATACCTAACAAACGTGCTGTAATGAGTTCCTTTTCATGCGGAGAAGACATCTTAGCATGTAGCTGCTCAAGAAAATGAGCAACTGTAGCCATTGTTTTCTCCGGGTCATCCATTCCTGCCGTTCCATTTGAATCTCTGCAAACGGTGAATCTACTTGTCAAGACCTAGTGAATAACAACCACCAAAAAGAAGAAGAAAGTACCAATCTAGAGGGAATGTAAAATTAATTTTTAAGGGTAAAAGTGTGTGGAAATTAGTGCCTATTAGAGACCACCTGGATTCCCCTGCTGAAGGGAATGTATAATGCAGTTTATGGAAATTTGCCAATTAGAGACCATCTGGATTCCCTTAACAAAGGGAATACATAATTAACTTTTAGGGCCAGTAATCAATGATTATGGGAAATTAGCGCCTATAAGAGACCATCTTGTTCCCCTCAGAAGTTCTGATTTAACTGATTCATATATGTATTGGACTGTCTTTTTTCCACCTTGGAAAAGTGTTGTGTGACTTTATCTTTTTACGCAAGTGCTACAAATAGGTATTTCATCACTTAAACATACATCCATGCGGCATGAGAAAACATGCTTTTCAATGATCAGAGAGCAATACGAACCTAGGCTGCGTATGTGAGGATACAGACTCCCTCGGTCCCAGAGAAGGAGACTTCGTCATTAGCACCAAGAATCCACTTTGGTGCTTCTGGTTTACCTACTGTGGGGTTAGATATTCAACCAATTCTATAGAGTGCCCATTCAATTCCTACATAAAGACCAAAAGGATAGTTAGAATAATAACACAAAAGATTGCTTTCCAATTCAATTTGCAGAATCTGAAATCCACTATGATTGTTTTCCAATTCAATTTCAGATTATACAGTTCTCATAACCAAATTCTAAAATACACACACATAGAAACATAACGTGATTATGAACAAACCAAAATGTTCAAACCCAAACAAATCTAATTATGAGAATTTCCAAACTTTACTCAGTTCTTGACTAATGTTAAATCTGATTTAAAAATCCCTCACCTCTCGTATACTCAAACTCAAATGTTGGCTTCTTCTTTTCACTCAGAATTTTCAAGGCTTCTATGTGAATAATCTTAAATTGGGGTTAAAAATCCCTTGCCTCCTGTTTACACACACTCAAATCTCAGCTTCTTCATAACTACTTCCATCACTCAAACTTATTAAGGCTTCTTTGTGACTTTAAATTTACCACCGCGCCAATACTGAATATTTCCTTAAATTTAAGCTAAATCAGTGGTTGCACATTGGAGTGCTTCACACAAATGAAACTTTTACTCAAACTACTTGGACATGAAGTAAAAACGACTGGAGATCACCAAATCCACACAAAACCCAAATCAGATTTGACAAAACAAACACAAAATAAACCATTTTTTCACTGAAAGAGAGTGACAATATGCAATATGTAGCCAAATCTAACAAACAAAAATTACCTTAGTTGAGAAATGCATGTCCTGGAGGTGTCCCCTCCTTTAAGACTAAACCAACTTCCCTCTCCACCAACCGGGAGCGGACCATCAATTTGTTTCAATAGAACCAAATGCTCTTGTTTTGACAGAAAAATACATGAAAATATACAAACAGCACACCACTGCAGCAACTATAGACAGAATGGCATCAATGTATCAGAACCAGGTCGACCCAGTTCGCTAGTGAGCAATTCAAATCAACCAACCACTCTGTACAACATGAAATTGGCAAAAACATCAAAATCAAATTACACACAGATCTTCTTATACGTGATTAGTATGTCTAAATATGATCACCGTTTATAGAGCACAATATTTAATTGTGTATAAAATATGAGATTTAATAGTGTAACTAACGTACGGAAATCAGATCAGAGGAGAATTACAAAATCAGGGCAAGGAGAGCTGTCATTTTCGCAAATTTATTTAAACAAAAACTATAAAAAAAAAAAAAATTTGAATAAAAATACCTCGACAATTTAATAACAACAGGGACATGAAAATTCGGTCAATGTGAGGGAGAAAAGGGAGGATTATGAGTGAGAGAAAAAGAGTCTTCTTATGAGTCTTCCCGTTTCATCCCTCTGTGCAAAGTGCAAACACACTCTCTCTCTCTCTCTCTCTCTCTCTCTCTCTCTCCATTGTTTTCTTTCGGTTTCGATGTTTACGTTTTTGCTTTAATTACATTTTTTACCCTCGTATGAGCCAATTCGTATTTTGGCCCTTCAAAGTTTTCGTTTTCCTTACAAGCACCACGAAAACCATACGAGCCATTAGTCGGGAACCAATAACTGACGGAAGTTGAGATCCTTGATGAAAAATGCCAATTGTTGAAGGCCTAAGGTAAGGGATAATTTTGTGCTCCAGGAGCAATTACGTTCTTCAACAACATAGTGTCTCATGTATTTTTTTTTTTTTATAACTAAAAAAGAGTGGAAGGGGACGACCAGCGTTGCAAGCTCCCTTGGGCGTGATCATACGGGCTCCCAGTCCCAGCCCACCTGTGGAATATCTAGTTTGAGCCACAACTACTGTCCGAGAGGATAGACCGTCACCACAGGCACCACTTTGGTACAAGATGGCAAGAGGCCCTCCACGCGAAGCGAGCTTTGATATCTGCACCACCTACCACCAAAGAAAGCAGATGGGGAGTGCAGGGTTCGAACTCCAAATGTGGATGGAGGGAGGGAATCTATTCCACTCACCTCTGCCATCCTGGTAACCGCCTCAGTGGTGTGTCTCATGTATTCAATCCTTTGGCAACCACCTCGGTAGTCTGTCTCACGTATTCAATCCTTCAGAATTTCTTCCAACAATGAAAAACAACGTTAGTGCTGGAGCCACACATTTTATGATAATGTCCGTTTGTGATGAGAAAAGTCACTGGAGCATCGCTCTAGGAGCACTTAGGAAATTTCTCGTTCAGTGTGTAGGGCTGCTAAGAAACAAGCTACTCGAATTTGAGCTTTGCATTTTGAAGATATAGAAAAGGCCTGTTTGATCATGTTACATACAAGTGATTCAAAAATCTAAAATAATCACGCGGTTAGAAAATCAAGAGTGGGTTAACATCTAGGCAGCTTTTTATTCCCCATTTTCTTATGGTATAAGCATATTTCTATGTTAGGATGGTGCCCTACTGCCCTGTTTTATAGTCTTATTGGGTCGTTGGGATGGGACTAATAATGTGGTGGGGCCTTCAGAAAATCATGTTTGCTTTGATTTTCACGGGCGAGATTTCTAATCCAATGCTGATTGACCGGATTATCCAACACGTGGGGCAGGGACACAACCAGAATTATTGAGTAGGGGGATGGGCTATATGTGAAAGAGGGGCGGGGCTAAATAATTTGATGATATATATATATATATATATATATATATATATATATATATATATATATATATATATATATATATATATATATATTCCATGTAATAGTAAGGTTTTTCAAATTGTAGCAGGGACGATAGCCCCTAATAACCGCCCCCTAGCTCCATCCTTGCATGGGAGAGATGAATCATGTCACAAAGGGATTGAAGGTGGAAAAGAAACAAATACCCTTCTTTTTTCTATCTATTGGGCCAATTTCCCTCATTCTATATCAATCAATAAAACCTAGTGAAGCCACACTTCTTGTCGTCTTCTCTAGAACTAAGACCTTGTTTCTCATTTGTTAAATTGGAAATCCCATAAAATTAAATGGGTCGATTTTGACAAATGATTTCCTCATTTGCTAAAATCAACTCCCTTGATTTATAAGATTCCCATTTTAGTAAATGAAAAACAAGGCCTAAGAAGTGTGGCTCCTTCTGAGAGTATAATAAAATGTTCTTTTTTTTTGTTTCTTGCTTTTCATTGATCAACCAATAACATAAAAGTTCTTAGTTTCTTCCCTTTTGTGAGTAGCTCATGAAGATAAGAAAGTAAATTATGAAACACTTTATTATTACTAAAAATGATTACACCGTACTTTGTGGGGCGTTTTGCTAATATGACGGGCCTTTCACCAATGCTTATTTATTTCACTACCCAATAACCATGATTAAAAGGCTTTTGCATTGGTATTTATTAATTAATTAATGGTACTTAATGATAATAAATACCATTAATGGTATAAATTAATGGTATTTATTGATAATAAAAAACGGGTTCTGTAATTATGAAAACATGGGGCATGATTATGGGGATGGTTCAAAATTTGGGGAATGCTTGTTTGCATTAAATTATGAAAGGCATACAACCTTGTTTCCAAATGGAGTTCACAAATAAATAGTTTGGTTGCTCCATTGTTTTAGTCCACATTTCGCTATAATTTGCATAGATCGTTTTTATATTAGATTTTCATGAGGGTAAATGATGCAGAAGTGATTGCACTAGATTACATGGACCGGTTTGAAAGGAACCCGAGAAAATACTAGAATATTCTGGAAGCCTTCAAATCTTCACATGATTATTCGTATTAGGAAAGATTTTCTCATATCTAATCCTATCTTCTTATGTAGTTATGTAAAACAACATGTTGCACAACAATCCTATATTTTAATTCGGTGCAAAACGACCATGCAAATGAGACCGGCATTTTCATTACCAACTTTATATAATACACTTATATATCACATAAGAAAGCATGACAACCAATATCGAATTGAAAAATATTAAACACCAAATTTGTGCCATTTGAAATTTTGGTTAAATAACCTCAAATGGAGTGAAGTCGAAATGCACTAAAATGAAATTTTGATTCTTCAAAGTAGATCTTACACCCTTCGATCTTTCTCACATGGGTAAAGCATATATAATTACCTCATTTAATTTACTTCGTTGGTTGTGTATTTTAGGTCTTGTGCAATTTCTTATTGTATTATTATTATTTTCTGCTTCTTTTAAATGACATACATGCATATATGCATGTGCATGTATGCTATCAACTCATGTAGGTCAGTTTGCGTGGAATTTTTATCCGACTTTAATCATAGTCTCATTTGTAGACAGTAAGATTGATTTTTCAGAAATTAATAAGTCTCTGGCGTTAAAATTTGAAAAGGTACCATATGTATGTGGGATGTATGCACGAGATGCAAAATATACCAAAGGAAGGGCTTTCTCGGGAAAAGGGTTTCAACCTTGTACAAGGAAAAGGGTTGAATTAATATGTACTGTTTAGTTTATCCGCATCACACGTTTTAATCATTTAATGAGGTTTTAAGGTTTTAATAAGTAAAATATACCAAAATGCTACGGACACAATATTCGGATACAATACTTATATGGGGGCGGAATTCATATAGGGGCCGACCCGTGAATCCCAACCCCATGTAAGTGTTGTGTCCTGATATTGTATTTGGATATTGTGTCCGTAACATTATTATTGTAAAATATACTTATCCAATTATAGACAGTGTAGTTTGATATCATAATCATCCACACTAACACTCATTAGTCATTACTCATGAGTACTGAGGGCTTGTACTCCACATATCTTACAGCATCACTAGTGGTATACTCAAATATGGATACTCAAATATTGCCACGTCACATTTTGAGTATTCATTTAATGGGTTTATAAGTTTGAGTATCTACCCTTCTACAATGGTTCATTTGTGTCCATAATAAAAAAAAGTATTATCCACTCTATTTTTATTCATAAAATGGGTATAACTTTAAATTTGTTCATATATTTTTTTATAATATTATTACCATTTAAAAGATATTCACAATATGTTTAAAATGAGATCAATCTTGAACATATTTTGGTAAAGATTAAAAATTGATAATTTCAATTTTTGGGAGAAAGTGCAAAAAAATTGAGTTTTGAATTAAGTATTTGAAAAATGGAGAGAGAATGTTGTTACTTTTGATACGGTGTGGTCCCCAAAATTTGGTTATTGAGGTTTGGTTATTGAGAAAGATTGGTAATTTTGAGTATCCAAATGCCAAAAGTTGAGTATTTGTAACAAATATTGTTAACTTTGAGTATTTATCCAAATACCATTGTGAGCCTCTTTTGTGTATCAAAATACTCATCTTTGAGTATTTTTGTGTTTGAGTATACCATGTACTCAAAATGTGACGTGGCAATATTTGAGTATCCATATTTGAGTATACCACTAGTGATGCTCTTAGGTTAGGAAAATATAGTCTCAAGGCTTCAACCGTGCATCTATCGGAATTGAAGCTAAGATCCCATCAGGGTACTGATATGATTCATTTGGTAAGAATTGCCTAGGTTGGACTTATTGACATACATGCACCCCAGCACTTGCATAAACGGTAGACAGCATCATAATTTGGGATCTAGGGTCCCATTTGGGAGCTTCTTTTTTTTTTTTTTTTTGCATTTTACGGTTCAAATTGTATATTATAACTTGTTGAATTATGGTCGGAATAAATTAGGAATGAGTGTTTGAGAGATGTTTGAAGATTCTGATTTTTTTTTACCATATTGCCCTTGGGTACATATTATAGTATCCTCAGATGAGTATGAATTACCCTTTAATATTCATAATTATTTCTGAATATTATTAATTAAATAAATTTTTGCAATATCATTTAAATTATTTTAATTAAAATATCGGTTGCAATATGATTAATTAAAATATTATTACTTAAAATAATTTTAAAATATCATTTGCAATATTAAACATTAAAATTTTTTAATAGATTTTGAAGTATTGCTTTCATATGGCGAGAGTCATTGGTTATTAATTGAAATATTATCTATTAAAATATCCTTTGTAATATTATTAATTAAAATATTACGTGTAGATTTTGCAACTTATAGATTTTGGAATAAGGGCAAGCTAGTATGGTCATTTCATCCGAAGGGCAAACCCAGATTGCAGAAGGACAATTTAAAAGTACCTCTAGAGTTGATTATCAAATTGTGTAACGCCCCCAAAATTTGGGTTTGTTAATAAAGAATACATATACAATACCTGGGGTTTTACAACAGTAACCCACAAGAAATTACATAAATCTTCCTATCAAATACAATCATTCTCTACAGGGTTGACTAGGTTTCTCTACTTCAACGCACGACTGTCCATCCCGGCGGTATCCTGCTCTACTCCATAGGCCTTCAAGCCATAGTTCTCTCCTCCTGTCCATCTCTATAGTCTGACATAATACGTCAGAGTCGCACAAGCAACATCGTGGTATTATGTTAGGGTCACACAAGTGCAACACCGTGAGCGATAACGCCCAGTAGTCTACTACCCAATCTCTAACTTGCAATTCTAGAACAATAAGTTCAAAGACAGTAAAGTATATTTATGAACAGTAAAACCATGCAATGCACCATGCGGATCAGAGTAACATGCGCAGAAACAATAACTCATTTCACTATCTCAAAACAGTGTCACGTGTCAATATCTTAAAATAGTTCTCATTTCAATAACTCATCACATGTCTCAAATCATTCTCTCGTATAGTGTCGCTCTCAGCATTCTTCTTCAAATTTCAATCATGTCAATATCTCACCCCACTCGAAAGTTATTGGTCCGTTTACGCCTCCTTTCAGCTAACGGTACAACCTTTCCGCTCGAAGCCCCGGTGTCGTGCATCACTGAACCTAACCAGTCTCTTTGCACGGTCCGTCCGCCCCGCGACTCACTCGACATAGTCCCGGCTCCCTCGTCTTACTAATCCCCACAGTACGTTTCAAGGCCCGTTCACTATGTGTTGTGCACGCTTAGCCCTTACCACCAAGTTCACTCCACGAAAATGGGGCGGTGCCTCGCTGCACTACCGTATTAAAACCATTCCTCTAAGTCCTCTCCGCGAACTTGAGGTGGCAACACAACATCTCATCACATATCATTTCATTTCTGTTTCATTTCTCGTAAATTTCATTTCTCATTTCAAAACTTATTTTCATTCTCATCTCTATTTTTCTCGTCAACCGTGATTCAATCATTTAAAATCTCGTGTCGTAACGTTTCGTGTACGTGCTCAATGTCTCATGCTCAAATCATGCCCATGCAATATTCCATAATCTACCTTTCAAAAATACTCATATTTTTCAATAACATTTTCCACATAAAATCATACATTTTTATACACTAACTTCCTCAAAATTAATATTTCCCAATAGAAATCTTTTCTCATAAAATCATACACTTTAATGCACTAACTCTTCCAAAAATAATATTTTTCAATTTCTCCAAACTTTATTTCTCATCTCAAAAATCTCATTTCTCCCTTTTTTTTTCTCTCAAAACTATTTTATTTCTTTCTAGAGAAATAAATTAGTTAACTTGCTCTTTTCTAAAATAAATATATACAACTTTTAAAAATTTCTTATCAAATCATCAACTCAACTATATATTTTTCTCCAAAAATATACACCTTGTATTTCTAGAAAAACTTCCTCTCTAATAAACTTGTGTAAAACAATATTTTCATATGTAGTAAAATCACCACTTTCTTTCTAAATAAACCATTCACTTCTTTTCCTCCACAAAAATCTATAAGATACTCACTAATTATTTAGTAAAACATTTCCTCAAAACATTTTTCTAAAATCTCTCTTTTCATTTTAATTAGTAAAAATCACCACAAAATTACATAAAATAATAGGTCTTTCTTGTTAGTAAGAACAAATCTTTCACTAAACAAGATTAATCTTTCTACTTATAAAAATATCATTTGAACAATAACCATGATTTAATCAACACTAATTAATTAGTACTTCCAAGAAATATTAACATAATAATAATAGAATCTTTTCTAGAAAAATACATATCTTCTAATTAACTTCTAATCACTTCTAATCAACTACTAATCATCTTCTAATTACCTTCTAATCACTTCTAATCTTAGTAATCCCACTTCTAATTTCATGAAGAACTACTCTAATTAGAACCTCATTATCATGCTTGTTAATCTTTCTACATAAAAATACTCTTTCTTGAACACCAAGAAATAGGCTTAGCAACTTAACACATGCACTAATTAACCCAAATCAAGCTTCATAATCAACTTTAGAAACTAATTAGATCATCATAATAATTCTAGAAATAACTAACTAGAAGATTAGTTTAGTAAACTACCTTGTTTTCCGGGTGTAAACCGGAAGCCGAAAAGCTATCCTTTGTTGGAGAACCTCTTAATCTACCTAGCTTACTCACTAATTAGCTTAGTAAGTACCTAATTAGAACCCTAAATAGTTGGCTAAAAGGTGGTGGAAGTTGGTGGTTTGTTGGAAATGGAGAAACAAATGAAGAAGGAAAGTGTAAAGTGGTCCAAAAGAGAACAAATAGTAGGCTATTTATAGACAAAATGGACCTCCTCTCTTCCTCTTGAAATTTCGGTACACACTCCCTTTCTCTTGGCCGAAAGTTTCCATGTGGTGGGGTGTAAATGTGTATTGA
The DNA here is from genome assembly GCA_020921065.1 of Vaccinium darrowii. Classification (NCBI taxonomy): domain Eukaryota; kingdom Viridiplantae; phylum Streptophyta; class Magnoliopsida; order Ericales; family Ericaceae; genus Vaccinium; species Vaccinium darrowii. The sequence continues at coordinate 27,260,776 of CM037152.1, forward strand.
ATTGGCACATGGGAAGTACTAAGGTGGCACTCTAGGTTTAGATTAGGTCCTAGGCTAGGAATCTTTGTACCAAATACTTGTAAAACAAGTAAATATGGAGATATATGGGTTTCCAACGTGGGAATGCATAGTGGGGGAAAAATACACCCCTCACTGTGTAGGTTTTCGCATGGTTATCTTTGTTACGGGGTGTTTTTAGGACCAAATTCACCCAATGTGCATGTGAATCCATTAAATGGCTAAGGGTAGCCCTAACTAGCTACAAGTAGGGTGGAATATTCTCCTTTAAATTAAGGAAGTATGTCTCTAGGTTACTTGGAAGCCAAGGTCAAGTATAGGTAGACTAGGTTGTGTAGGTTTGGTTCAAATGCATGTATTGTGTGGGTATGTGTAGGTTACTCCTAAAATAACAAGGCTTATTCTAACTAGTTTTGGGTACAAAACCTTGGCTTAGGAAACTTCCCTTAACCCTCCACTTGCTTGCACAAGTGAACAATGCATTAACTCATGCATGTGCATTGTACTAATTCATGCACACACACACTACTCTCTCTCTCTCCACCGAGCTCTCTCTCTCTCTCGGCATCTCTCTCTCTCTCTCCCCGTGGCTCTCTCTCTCTCTCTCTCTCTCTCTCTCTCTCTCTCTCTAACTTGGTCAACACCAGGTTCCAAGGTGCGAGGTGACTAGACCTATGACGTACCGTAGGTTGTTGAACGAAGTAAAGACGGTGGTTGGGTAGGTTTCGGGTATTAAACACGGTCCCCGGGTGCTACGGATGTGTTACTTGGTCTCGTACGCGTATATACATGGCTAGAATTCTATTTATTCGAATTAAAAGAATTAAATAATATTTTAATAGAAAAAAATATTCCGATAAACCGAAAATTAAAATAAATAATTAAATTATTAAGCGAAATTTTTATTTACGAAAATCCGGGTCATTACAAATTGTGTCCCCATTGTAAGTTTTTGAGAATAATGCATTGTCCGAAAGCGGCTTCCAAACACTCAAAATAGGAAACCGCATAATGCATAATGCGGGGTCCCAATGAGGCCCTAGCACAATGGCATTGGATTGCATTTTGGTGGACGCTTTGAGATATCATTATCATGATTCAAATCGCTCATTATGTAGAATTTGTTGAGCACTTAATTTGTTAAAAAGGTAAGCGTCATCTTTTATTACTACACGATGGAGATAGATTTATCTTGTAGCTCATTCTCTAAATCACACTAACTATATTTTTCAAAAGTACCATATGTTGTATGATCGCATGACTACCGATATCTGATCAACTTCATTTGTCTAAATAAAATGCTCACCGAACTCTGTAACATAAAATTAAAGTGGTCTTGTTCCAAAAGCTGACTTAAGTCAGGAACTAGCTTAATTGGCTTTTTGAGTTAATGTATAGTGAGAGAATGACCTGTCTCGTAAAGCACAATAAGTCAATTTTTGAATCAATTTAAGAATAAATTAGTTTCTAGAACAACTCCTAATTTGTGCTAGTAATATTCAAAATGCATGTACATTGGTGCATAGCGTGTTAGTTCACCCATGGACACCAAATAAATAGTCATTCCTCCATTTCAAATTGTTTGTCCTATCTGCAAAACAAGGATGTGAAAATAATACAAAATTTTTAAGAAAAATTCAATATTTTTTTAACAATTTGCTAGATATTAACTAGTACTTTTACTTTATGAAAATTTTTGAAATTTTTCTTTAAAAAAACCTTATTATTTTTAGGTCTTTTTTTGTGAACCGGATAAACATTTTGGGTTGTAGGGAGTAATTGTTTGTGAATTAATGTGCATAAACAGTGGTTCATTAATTATTATTGGCTAGTTTGAAAATATAGATACCAACCTGTCCCCCCGATAGTGCCTTAAGCAGGATGCATGTGCCTTTCAGGGGAAATTTGACCATTGGTCTGTGCAGTTTAATCAAGATTTCGATTTGGCCTTTTAATTGTAAAATCATCACTTGAAACCCTAACTCTAATCTTTCGTTACAATGTAGTCCAATCCCTCGACCATCATCCGCTGCTCCACTAGTATTTTACTTCGGAGACAAACAACACTCGTAATTCATCTTACAGATTTATAGGTTAATACATAGTACCAATGATCTCGATATCTCACTCATGTTTTCCTTCCACATTAGATTCATGCTGTGTTATCTTTTCAGTTGAAATGGCAATAAAAATAACGGAGAGTCGGAGAGAGTGAGAGACTACAAAAATAAGAATAAAATAAAAAATCTAAGATTTTATCAAATCTCTTCTCCAAGCGATAAAATCAAGGGTTAATTTTATCAAATCTTGATTTTATCGGTAAGAGAACAAGGAAAAATGTCCGATTTCGGTTTTATATAATAACCGCACCGAAATCACACCATAATTAAAATCCAAACCGAACCACAATATTAAAAAAAATATCCTGATGTATGTGTGTATATAGAGTACTACATAGGTTTCTTTTGATTTTGATTTGAGTGTCTCATCTGTTTTACTATATTACTATTTTGAAAAAAACAATGGAAAAAAATTTGTTATAAACTCTATGGTAATTTTGTCTTTGTGTTTTGAATATGGATATATTCACCTTATGTTAACTGCAGTTATATTATTACATTGTTTTTATTTTGTTTTGTCCTTTGGTTTGGCTGATTAAGGTTGGGTGATTAAAATTGTTGACCACCGATTTAGTGAAAAACTTGACCTTAAAAAAGAAAACCGCAAGCTTTACTTACGGTGGTTTTAGTTATGAAACAATATAATGCACTAAAGAGTCACCGGGGGTTGAATAGTACTACCAATTAAAAAAAAAAAAGGGCGCCTTGTCTAAAAGGACATACTTAAGGAGTTGAAGCATATTTAGTCCATTGAAACTGTTTTCAACACCAGAGATCCTTTACTGCCTCAACCTTTCAAAAATACCCTCAAACGCAGAAAAGGGGGTGCTACTTGTCGACGAAGGAATCAAGCCCGACAACTCGCCGTCGAAACCCACCGTACTCGATTCTGATTTTGTAGTCATCATCCCTGCTCCTGGACTCGTCGGATCTGAGACAGAGCTACCATTAGCTCATCTCCTCCATAGCTGGCGAACAATAGCCTAAAGAAGATAATCATTAATTCTCTCCCGAAGCACGCCAAGATCCGCCGCCGGAGCTAAGAACTGCAGCTCCGCTGCAAAACCAGTATTGTTTAACCCCTATTCCGTTCAAACTTGCGGCCGTTCTCGGTTTATCTCGTTGTCCTCCGAGATTTTTCGGCGCACTGGGCTGTCTCAGAGCAGTACGGTTGCCTGAGTTTTCATTGTGTCCACCGGTGCTTGGAATTTTTTTATGCTCAGCTCGCCTGAGTTACGAGAGAGAGAGAGGGGAAAGGAAAAAAAAAAAAAAAAAGAAAAGAAAAGAAAAGAGAAGAATTCAGCTTCTTTAGTGTCCATGACAGGACATTTGCCATTTGTAAATACAGATTGTGGGTTCCACTTGGTCCTTGGACATACTGTATAGGAGTACTTTTCCTACAATGGCCAACCAGCCTGGCGTCTACTACTCCTACTGTACTATACTAATTTAATAGTAGTAGTATAACACGATTATTTTTTGTACTCCCTACAGAATGCATTGGAGTATCTAGTGTCCTAATGAGGTAAATTTGGGTCTATTTGGAACATGTAGAAGGGAAAGTGAGAAAATAAAATCAGGGGCAAATGAAAGAAAAGTGGTAGGAAAATTTTACTTTTCACAATACTTAGAATTTTTATTTTTTCTCTTCTTTCTCCCAAAACCAAACAAGATGAGGGAAAATTTTCAATTTTCCTTTCTTTTCTCTCACTTTCCTCAAGTTCCAAACATACCTAACCAATTTTGGAGTAATATGATACTATAAAGAACAATAATTTTGAAAAGGTAGCACCAAAAATTCACATATTGAGATTGGTAGGAATTATCTTTGGAGTCACATGAGATAACATTATCTCAGCTTAAATAATTTATATATTTACAAAAATAAAGTAAGAGATAATGGTATCTCAGCTGAAACAGTTTTTGTATCTAAAAAATAAAATTAGAAAGAACGATATCTCATCTTGTATAGTCTTCGTATATTAAAAAATAGAGCATGAGATAACGGTATCTCGGTTAAAACAATTTTTGTATGTACAAGAAAAAAATCGCATGGCATACCAAAAGGGGAGGCCAAGCATAAAATAAAACATGAGATAAAAGTATCTCAGCTAAAATAATTTCCCTATCTACAAAAACAAAGTTACGAGATAATAATATCTCAACTAAACAGTTTTTGTATCTACAAAAACAAAGTTAAGAGATAATAATATATCATCTCATACATAAAGCATGAGATAATATCTCAGTTGAAAAGTAGTGCATGAGATAACGGTATCTCAGCTAAACAATCTCCGAATCTAAAAAATAAAGTTAAGCAATATCTCAGCTTAAAAATCTCCATATATTCAAAAATAACTCAAGAGATAATGCTATTTCCACCAGAAATATTCAACAAAATCGAACGAGCAGTCTTAGTAAGTTTGATTTATTTCAACTATTCACAAAAACTTTGATAAAAAATTGTATTGAAGTTCTTTTTGTTTAATGCTTAGAATCCATAACTAATGTCTCTGTTTCTACAAAAACAGATCATGAGATAACAATATCTCAGTTTAAAAAAGTACAGTCTCATTGTACAGAAATAAAGTAAGAGATGACACTATCTCAATTGAAACAGTCTCTATTTCTGTAAAACAAAGATGAGATAATGGTATCTCAGCTAAAACAAAGCATAAGATAACAATATCTTAGCTAAAATGCACAGCCTCTGTGTACAAAAAATAAAGTAATCGATAACACTATTTCGACTGAAATTGTCTAAACTTGCTACAGCAATACATTGACCAAAGAATAATCATGATTGCTCTTAGGGCACCCCAATTGTTAATCTAAACTTTAAAGATGAAACAACCACCTCCACTTTCAACGAAAAAGAAGTTTTACATTAAAATGGTTCCCCTTGTTGATTGACCCAGCGAGCTAAGATATTCTTGAATGGCAGAACACCCCTTGTTAATCTAAACGTTGGCTTCTCTGAAAGAAGCAGATGATGGTGGGGAACACCCCTTCCTGTATATCCATACAAGGCCCGAGTAGGAAGGTCGAGGTCCTACGAAGTCATTAGCGGTTGCGTGCTAGTGCTTCTGTTTTTCAGCATGCCAAAATGAAAATTGCTCGAGCCAATTGCACGCCATTGCTGTTCTCGCATCCCTGGAGCCTCCGATTGTGGCGGCTAAGATCCGATGCCTCTGAGTAAAAAATGACGCCTTCAGGACGCCAAAGTCGCCAATCTATTCTCTGCCCATCGCGAGGTTGGTGTTGATAGGGGTTGAATCGCATGAGAGAGAGAGAGAGGGGTGGTAGAATTGCAGAAAGCCGAAGGTAGTCGACGAAGAAAAAAGAATGGGCGGGGTACTTTTGTCCGACAAAGGACCTTAGACAGTAAAAATTGTAAACTAATAGACTCCTAGCCTTATAAAAAGCTAGCGTGGGCTAAATGGCCCACTAGACCCTAAATGTGGACTCTAGACCAATTAACCGAAAAAAAAAAGAGCTCCATTCTAATTGCCACAAATGAATATGCAAAATGTAAAGCAATAAAAGTAAAGAGACAAGACAATGAGATTTACGTGGAAAATTACTTAGGGTCTAAACATGCCAAGCATAAAACCATGGCTTAATCTACTACTCCCTCCATCCCAAATTGTTTGTACCTTTTGGGAAATCCAACTTTTTAAGAAGACAAAATTATTGTCGTAGAGTTCCAAAATTATCCTTCAAAACTGTAAAGTTTATCAAGTGGTTTTAAATTATTTATATCTTTCAATATGGATCTAAAAAAATATGCAATATGGATATTATTTGATAAATCTCAATTAGTTGTTTTATACAAAGTTTTAAAATTCATGAAAAACTGTGAAATAAATTGAGATGGAAACAGTACTTTTAAGGGTAAAACTGGAAGTTTGAGATAGTTTGATACTTGTTTTTAGAAATAGGGCCAACATTTTGGGACATTCCAAAATAGAAAGAGGGACCAGCAATTTGGGAAGGAATTTGGGAAGGAGGAAGTAATTGCTATAAACAAAAGGTTAAATCAAGTGTAACAAGATTAAAAATTACCAACTTGCCCCAAGCTACACCTAATTTCACACCTTGATTTAGCTCTCCGAGACCCTTCTTGATTCTATAGCTTCCACGAGTCCAACAATCCTCAATTTCCATATCAAAGATGGCTCTGGGTCATCCGGGCATGTAGATTTGAAGGCATGAATATATGATGTGTAAAAGATAGGATTTTTTTTAAGATTTTTAGTAAAAAGAATCAATCTAGAGTCATTCCATGGATTCTCAAAGGATTGCACTAGATTGAGAATCAAAATGATCAAACACAAAAAAAAAAAAAAAAAAAACACACACACACACAAGAATAGAGGAGGAGAAGTGTTTCTCTCTTAAAAGTGGACTAATACGAAAGTTGTTCTGTGAAAATTAATCAAACTAGATGTAATCCACCAAGTATTAGAAGATTCATCTAGATTGACAAACGTAAAATGATCAAACACAATGTTTAAATTATTTTTGATGCACTAAAACTCATGAAAATAAGAAGGAAATCATTTTCTCTATCTAAAGTGGGTAAAATATAGAGTTGTGCCCTAAAAGGGAGAAAAAAATGTTTATATGTAAAGATGATGACCTAAGCTTAGCCAATGAGAGGGCTGGGAATCCGGAGTGTTGCAGCACTTTTGGGACGCTTGTCTAGCGCTAAGCGTTGCGGCTCTTCTAAAACTTTTACCCAACGCTATACAACCAAGGCCGAAGAACACTTGAAGCACTTTAGGAACAATGCGGTGCCAATAGAGTGCTTGTTCAGACAAGCGTCCTAGGATTACTGCTGCTCATATATAGCTCTTCCCTATTTCAAGCCTTAGCCATAAAAAAGGTATTTCTGATTAATTCAAATAATAATCAAAGGCTTTGAGTGTAATCAAAACATGCAATTTAAAACTAAATGACAATATGCACCACAAAAAAAGTATACCTTTCATAAACAAAAGTGAGCACATGCATAAACACTTTCTTTTCCTCAACGCTTCAATCAATGGTTTGGAGCATCTAGACACGACCCTAGACTTCTATCTCACTAAACCCAAACGAAATACATACTCCAATGATTTGTTGGTAACCGGAAATCGCCAATTACTTTACAAGTTACAAGTTCAAGTGTTGGTCCAATACCCGAACAGAATCAAAACGTTGCCATCGCTAGACTAACCATAGGCCTAAGATTTTGACGAGGACGACGGGTGAAATTGGGTCCCTTTGATGAGGTAGTTCAACTACCATTGAAATGAAAGGTCTTACACAACTCAAATAGAAATGGATACTGAAATCAATACTGAAGGGACATGACCTCAAAAAGAACGGACCAAAAATAATTTAACTGATGGAATGGGTGGGTCTATATCCTTGGCCCACTCGGCTACTGTGTCCCAATCACATGACATTGAAAAGTTTTAGCCCCCAACCATGGGTATATCAGATCTATAGCACTTTTTGCGTGACTCGTTTTGGGTCTCATGCTAACGATTGGAGCCATTAAACTTATTTAAAATATTGTTTTACCAGCTCTCGTAAAAAATCATCTCATTCGGATATCGGTAAATGCTTGATCCATTTATTCATTTTTTTCCCTGGCGAATTTAGAGACGAAAATCGATCAAACTCTTGCCGGTATTCAAATGAATTGATTTTTTACAAGAACTCTTAAAAATATTTTTTAAACAAATTGTGCGGCTCTGATCATTTGCATAAGACCCAAAATGAGTCTCAAACAAATTGGCGTACACCAAATGATGTACCGCAGTTTTTTTTTGGAAGTTATAAATATGCCGACATCGAGATGCCGAACAAGAAAATGGAAGGGAGGTGTTTGATGTGATGATAGTGGGTCGAAATGAGGTTGATCTAATGGGCTTTAGCCTTTCATCCAAGGAACTTTTTCGGGCTGGAAGCTTGACAAACTTGCAGTTTTAAGTGGAAGGCATTTGAACCTCACTTCAAGCCCAATAAGAAAGCCTCGGTGCGTTTGTAACTTTGTATTGTTATGAGTCGTGATGAATGATGATATCCATCCGGTCATGGAGAAACTCAGCATCCCTCTCTGAAAAAAACCTAACCGCCTCTCTTTCTTCCGGGGTCGGTTCAGGAGTAAGTCCCAAGGCTAGGTGCAACTGTAGTGAGCCTAAATATGGCAAATCAAAGGGGCCACAAAGAGAAAAAGCCCAGAGTACTAAAGCCCATTCGATACAAGGCCCAATTCTGGGATAAGCCGATTCAAACAGACTGAGACAGTCTCGACCGAGATGAGTTGGAGTCTTGGCCAAGCAAGACCTTGATCCGGACGAGTCATCCAAGACGATTGAAACCGAGATGACTCGAAAGGAGATCCGAGATATCGGTTGACGTCAACTGTGGCGTCATCTGAGGCGGTTGATCAAAGCAACATACTCGTGGGAGGCACTCGAAGGAGCCGTTATGCTACGTGACAAAACATGATTCGAGACGCTTGCATGCAATGATGACAGATTTGGTTCGTGACGTATGGTGACGTCATCCGAGCCAAATCACCGATTTGCCCTTGTACTTGAAGCACAAGTCAGGAGGAGCCTATATAAAGGAAGAGGAGGAACCTTAGAAAGGTACACAATTCACTCTCTCTACATACATCTACTCTTCTGGTACTTCCTCTCACTTCCGAACTCTCACTAGACCATCGGAGTGTCTTCCCTGACCACATTCCGACTAGGTTGGGCGCTAGGGATGGGCATGGGGAGGGTAGAGGGTGGATACCACTACCTCCATCCCCAATCCCCAAACCCATATCAATCCCCATCCCCTCCCCAATCTTTACTAGGAATTTTTTTTAAACCTCCATCCCCGCCCCAATGCAGGGAACGGGGATCCCCACGGGGAATTAGGGATCCAAAAGTTTACTCAAACTATTCAAGTGAATACCAAAGAAGTTGTATTGAAATCCAAAGCTAATGACAAAAGTAGTTTCCAAAGATCATTAAAATGTACCAAGTCACTCACACAAGTGCTTCTGTGGTTCTTGTTCTTTTTCTTTTTCTGTTTTTAGTTTTGGTTTTTGGGTAGATTAAAATTTTACTCAAAAGTGCCACATAAAACAGAAGTAAAGGAGAAAAGCTTCCTTATACAATCAACCAACAAGTTACATTATCCCGCCGCCAGGAGGGGGGGTCTTATAAACTTATAATATGTATGTGAACAAACTTATAATATGTATGTGAACGAGGATGCGGGGCGGGGCGGGGCGGGGCAGGGAGGGGAATGGGGAGGGGCGGGGATTGAGCAGGGATTGGGGAAGGGACTGACTATACCATCCCCTACCCAATCTCCGAAATTTTTATAAAAAAAATCCCCATACCCTACCCAATCCCCGAATCCCCTACCCATTCGGGAAGGGGAAGGGGACGGGTTGGATCGGAGAGAGTCGACCGAGATGGCCATCCCTATTGGGAGCTAACACCGGGTGCTCAGTGTGCAGGTGTACCTAGAGGATCAAGCTCGTTGCTCTAAGAGATCAAGAAAGGCTCAGAGGGTTCATCGATGAACCCAAAATCTCCGGTGTTCACCTTCTAGATCTGCCTCATCTCTCTTTCATTTCTTTCCTCTTTTGACTCACAACCATGGGCAGCGAGCCAACTCACCCGACTCATCCAGCCCTCAACGACCCAACCCATCCATCCTCCTCTCGAGATCCCAAAACCACCTCTCACATCTATGTCTCGCTTTTACCGGGTCAAGGTGGATTCACTCCGAGTCGAAACTCTTAACAACTCACCATTCAGCAACTCACTCAACACTTGGAGGAGTGAGACGCCAAGATGGCCACCATGAGGGCCCAGATAGCCAAACTGTTTGAGACAGTAAAGAAGAAGACCGCGGCGGAGGCCACCGCAATATCTCGTGGAAGAGCATCTACTCAACGGCTCTTGGCCAAAGACCACCTCGGTAATCCTAGTGATGAGAGGGCTCACAATAAGGCTCTCGTGCTTCGACATAGAAGCCCGTCGAACGAGCACCTCTCAATGGGGGGACCAAGTGCAAACCTCTTGACACTGTTCCTCACAGATCTCTGAGTCTAGTGCTCGATCACTGTACTCACAGTTGCCCGCAACTCACGAGACGGTGTTCTACTACAAGGACGGCCAATACAAGCCGATCTATGTAGACACCCCAATTTGGGCCCACGAAAATCCGTAGCATTCCCGATGATGAAATGAACTTTCAAACACTTTTTAGAACTTTAAAGGGATGATTAGAATTTAACCAAAACCTACCGAACACTTCCAAACCAAAAATCAAAAGAAGCCGTTGAATCCATTCCATACACCTGAAGCGCATCTACATGCACCTGAACCATTCCCCTTCAGGCACTTGAACCTCTCTCATGCACTTGAAGCACCTCCCTTCAAGCGCCTGAACCATCCTTAAGGCACCTGAAGCACATCCCTTCAAGCGCCTGAACCTTCCTCTTGCACCTGAAGCACTCCCTTTAGGCGCCTGAACCCATTTCATGCACCTGAAGCCTTTCCTTTAGGCGCCTGAAGCTATTTTCAGATTGTTTAAATTTTTGAGCGGGGAAATCTGAATGTAATGATTATGACTTGATATTGGACGATTTTACAGATTACTTCAGGGGAGGAGCGTTTTGGCCTAAACCAACCCCTAAAATGACCCCTAGGGGACCTAAACCAACCTTTGGAGCTCTATATAAACTCCCACACCCCTCATTTGAAGGGGTTCCATGAATTTTCTGGAAAAATACACAAAAACCAGCCATTTTCTCTCTCTAAAAAAACCAAAAATCATCCAAACATCACCTCCAATCCATCCATCTTCCACCTAAAACACATTATACTCAAGTTCTACCATTTTTCTCTCAAGAAACTACCCAAAACTAGCCTCTAATCTGATCCAAGTCACCCACCATCCATCCAAAACCCATTTCTATTGCCTAATCATCCACTTTTAAGCTCTAAAAGGTAGTGATTCTACCAAATCAATGTGACAAAGTTCTTATTGAGGGAAGTCAGTAGGTCCATATTGGTTCTTGATACCAACAATGGGCTTATTATGACTTTGACACATCAAGAGAGCATTTTTGCTCGACACCTGAAGCACCAGCTTCAGGCCCAAGTCATTTTCATTTTTTTTTTTGTCTTAAAATGTTTTATCTTGGTCTATAGTTATATTGGTGGTGGTTAAAATCCCAGGAACAAACTGTTTACTTTCTGTTTTCCACTCAAAAAGGTGAAAATCATACTTTTAAAGGGGGAAAATGACCATCAATGTAGTTAAAACCATGAATTTTTCACAAAATCCCTATTAGAGGTCATTTTCTTTGCATGTGAGAACGAAAAGTCTCTGTTTTGCTATTTGAATGGATGAAAAACATGCTTTTATGAGATATAAATCGTGTTTTATGGTACAAATGAGTTGTTAGATGAAGCTTTCCAGTTTGTTTGTCTCTCAACAGAGTTTAAACATCATTATTTTATCTGTTCCAGTAGCAAAACAGAGGTGAAAGTGGATTTGAGCAAGCACCTGAAGCAGCGGCTTCAGGCGCTGAAGCCCCTTTCAGGCGCCTAATCCTCTCCTTCAGGCGCCTAAAGCACAACTTCAGGCGCCTGAAGCACTCCTTCAGGTGCTTGAAAGAAAATAGAATAATCGGATTTGATTTCACCAAAAGGGGTCCATAAAAGTTTTTGTTCTATTGTATATATAGTTTGTAGTTGTTCTTTCTGTCATTCATGTCATATCATCATCATGTTATATCATCTACACGGTCACAAGCATCCACTTTCATATGATTAATTGTGGTGATTTTTACATTCTTATCTTATTCATGTGATTTGAGTTCAAGAATCAAGCGTCTTCCAAAAATCCCTTAAGTACTTAGTAGAGACCGGTTTTCGTAATCGGGCGAGGGGGGTGCCTTAAAAACCTTCCCCCCTCGTAACTTAGCTCCCGAACCCGAGAAATTTTGGTTACGATGCGCCAGTAAAAGCTTTTTTCCAAAGAAAGGGCAAAAGAGTCATTTTTGAAAAATCGGTTTCTCAGGTGCAGCCCTTAAATCCGGGTGGCGACTCCAAAATCATAATCATATTTTCGAATTCCATTCGAAGAATTTTTGCGGGGTGTTCACAAGCTGGCGACTCTGCTGGGGAGTCTGGTTAATGTATATTTTTATTTAATTACACTTGTGTAATTACTTTGAAATATGCATTAATTTAGAGAGCTAGACTTGAAAAGTGCTTAAGGGATTTTCAAAAACATTTGTTTCTAAACTTTTGCATTACACGTGCATTGTTCCTAGCTTCGCTGACGTGTTTCGGCAATCCTGCCCGGCTTGCCGGTGACGGGGAATCCCGAAATGCTCAGCACCCCCCGACTGTGATAAGTCACAATTGTCGCTATTACCATCGCCTTGCGGGATCCTTGGCGGTGGGAGACAGCTTTGGCTTTGAGTTCGGGGTACCCTTTGAAACCAAAACCGGCCTTTTGCATATAGATAATCATAGAACCCCACGTTAGACAACCAACCCATGTGTTAGGATTATGTGTTCTATCCTGTTATGTGCTATATGTTACTGTTTTCCTCAGCATGCCATTTTGCATACACGCACACACCCACATCTGTACATATGGTTGTCCGTGTTCTGTGCGTACTGTTAGTTAAGTATAGGTTAGGTTCCCCAGCAGTTAGTAGAAGGTTGCCTTGGCCCGATGATGAGTCGTGCATCCCATATGTACGTTGTTCTTACGAGTTAGTCTTTAGGACGATCGGACGTGGGAAAATTTGGATGATCAGATTCTTGAAATGGGTTTAAGGGCCATTAAGCCCGAGAAGGGACAATCGCTCTTAAATATCCAAATTTAGATTATTGCCAAAAATCTGTATAAGTCATGTTTTCCCAAATCCGTCTGTCCAATGTCAAGGACTGGTGACTTAAAAGAAAACTTGAGGATTGGAGCAACCTTCCAAAGCTGTATATGCTAGTCTAGGAGACTTAAAATCCATGGAGTTTGAGATACCTCCGATGTTGGTCGTGCCCGAACGGCCGCCTGTGATTTGAACTAGCCTTAGGGTCATTAGTATCTGGATGGCAACACCTCATTGCTTTGTCTCGAATGGTCAAGAAAAGTGTTACGGCTTCAACGTTTAGGTTTTAGGTTGAACGCCATAACTGCCGAGTAATGACCTGCCCGTGGTGTTAAAACAATCTTCTGTGCAACGACCTTAAGTAAGATTCAGATCCGGTAGACTAACCCTAGGTTGTACATGTCAGTCTAGGAGACTTTAAATCCATGGAGTTTGAGATACCTCCGGTGTTTGTCGTGCCCGAACGGCTACCCGTGTTTTGAACTAGCCTTAAATGCATTCGTATTTGGATTTTAACAACCTTATTGCTCTGTCTCGGATGGTCTAAAAGGAGATTGGCTCTGATTCCACGACGCTTGGAATTCAACATGCCTGAAACGACTTACCCGTGGTTGTTGTTTTGAACATCTATGCAATATCTTAAGTGAGACCGAGACCGGTAGTCTAGATCTTAGGACGACACGACAACAACGCATGCATGACATTTCCTTCAATAAAACCAGGGGCACAATCTGAGTTTGACCTTTTTGCTTTACTGTCAGTTCTGAGCCGTTCGTTCCAAGAAAGAAACCTTACAACTTCCTGAGCGAAAGTTGACTCAACTCAAAACATGGATGTTCCGGCTGAAATCAAAGGGCTCAAGATGGCTGTGAACAACCTGGGTAATCAAATCACCCAGCTCATGATCATGGTGCAAGACATTTGTGACCGTCTCCCACAGGTCCAAGAAAATCTCCAACGACCCAGAAAAAGCCCGGAAATGGCCGCGCTTTGGCCAAGATCTCTGAACTAGAAGAATCTATCATGGAAGGATTCAAACCCATAGGCGCCACGAATTTCATTGGCACTAGAGATGTGGAGATGCACCACTGGGACGTCGAAAAGGACAACCTCACTCCAGAAGGTGAAAAGGTCTACTCCGAAAAGGATAATACACTATTCGCCAACAACAACCATGCAAACGCCATCCCCAATAAAGCCAAACCAACCACGACCATAATCCAAATCAACCGGCCCAAAGACCAACCAAGAAAATTCTCCCAATTCCCCACACCTCTGTCTTCGGTCTATAAGGAGCTTCTCATGACTGGTCTTCTTAAACCACTCCCTCCAACTCCTCTACCTTGAAAGCTTCCTGTTTACCATGATCCAAACGCCTTTTGTGCCTTCCATCAAATGCCCAGTCATGCTACAGATGATTGTCAACGCCTTCGTCAAGAGATTCAAGATCTCATTGACAATAAAACCATCTCTCTTCTGTCACTAGAAGCTAACACCATATCAAACCCCACGCCTCAACATAAACAAAACCTCAACATCAATGAAATCACCCTCACGTCCACTAAAAACGCCTCTTCGAGCTCCACCAATAATGATCCCAACCAAACTGAACCAATCAACAAGATCACGACCCAAACTAACCGACAAAACTACCGAAGAAAATTTTCCCAACTCTCTGCACCTTTGCCCTCGGTCTATAAAGAGCTTCTCATGGCTGGTTTCCTCAAACCACTTCAACCAACCCCACCTCCACAAAATCCTCCACCTTCCTACAACCCAAATACCTTCTGCATCTACCACCAAACACCCGATCACCCTACCGAGAGATGCCAGCGCCTTCGTCACGGAATACAAGATCTCATTGATAACGGATCCATCTCTGCTCCACTGGCAAAACCAAACACCTCGCCAAATCAATGAACCATCGATGGCCATGCAATGATTCAATCTTCCACGAGTCCTCGAAGTCTTCAAGTGTCAAGTCAAGTTTTCACTTCTGATTGAGTCAGTTTGTATTTCGAATCTGTTTATGTTTTTGTTTTCCTCGTCTATGTGTTTTCATCTTGAAATCTGTAATGTCTTGTTATCGTTGTCAAAAAAAAAAAAGAAGAAAAAGACCAAAAATAGAGTCAACCTTGTAGTCCCGAACTACGCACGACCTGATTCTTTGCAAAGGGATACGTAGGCAACCATTAGTGGTTCGGTCGCAACTATCAAAAATCAATGTCACGTTGTTGTGTCGAAATTGTCGTCATAAACTTGGGATTTTCGCAATAATCTCTCAACTTGGAATTGTTTTACACCATCATTTGAGAAACATGATAATCACTTCGAAACACGAGATGAATTTTGATTGAACCCTTGCCCCGCACAAGGAGGATTTCTAGTAGACCATTCCCCGGTGCCATCAAGAAGTGATGCTTTGACACAGGAAAAGCCTGCTAGGTCGAAAACCCGCAAGGGCGTTCTAGGCAAAAGTTAAGGCAAAAAGCTCGCTAGATCAAACTTTCAAAAGATGTGATCTAAGCAAAAGTTAGAGCAAACATGAGTTCTCGCTATCAGATTGCACAATTCAAAATGAAGAAAGGCATTTTCTGCTTTTATTCCCCACACGAATATCCATTGCAAACCCTCTTTGAGCCTGAATCAATTTCTTTGAAAAAGAACCCAGCTAGGCAGCTATCCCCCACCTTGGGGTGAAGGGAAAGAATAAAGAAGAAAGTGCCGAAGATGTAGGCGCATGAAAGTTCAAACATCACAAGAATGGAAGTGTTAAACTTGTTATCACTTGAAAGTGCCAAATTGCATCAAGATGAGGAGCACAGAAGAAATTAAACAGAACAATCAAATGGAAAGATATTTGCCAATCAAAAGCGACAAATAGGCATAAAGGGAAGAAAACGCCCATCAAAAGCAAAAAAAGGCACAAATAAAGTCTGAGATAGCTGCTAGCTCAAATAACCCCGAAGAAAAATGAGATTTTTGAGCCTATTATCCTTCCTTTGTTAAGCCCATAACCTTGGCCCCATCATAACCTAGATAAAAGTCCTTTCAGATTGGAAAGTGCAACTTGATAGTGAAAATTCAAGTCAAAAGGGAACAGTCTAATCTCCCTTGAAAATCAAAAGTCAAAGCATTGTGCAAACACTGGCGTCATGCAAAGCAAAAATCCAAACTGGGGCATATCAACGGGTCTTCACCGGCAGCCCTCCAAACTGGGGCATATCAATGGGTCTTCATCAACAGCCCTCTAAACTGGGGCATTTTGAAGGAAAATCAATGAGGCATCATCAACAATCTGGGGCATGGGTTCATGACAAAAAATCTTGTGTTTTGATAAGAGGATTTGAATGAACATCACTTGACGGAGTAAAACAATCACAAAATCAAAATCCAAATCCAATTTTATCACGACGATTTCAACATCAATGGTGTGGCATGTTTACCATCTTTCGTAACTTCAGGTCAACATAGTCTTCCATATCCTTCGAGTCCACACGTTCTTCCCTATCGACCTTCGCCCAATCGGGGAACCCCAGTCAAGTCATTCACGTAGTTGCTCTTATCCGTCAAGTCGACATGGTCAATCAAATCCCTCACGCCTTGTATGTCAAAATCCACCCCTTTGTTAAAAGGGCCAATCAAATTCCTTGGCCTTGTCAGTCTTATCAATGTCCACTCTTTTGACCAAAAAGCCGATCAAATTCCTTGGCTTTGAAAAAATCAACCTCTTTGTCAAGAGATCAATCATGTCGTCTCATCTTGTCAATCATTGACTCGTGGAAACATTTCAATGCATGAAAGAACCCATGTTTGGGAACATGGTCAATTGATCGCCAAAATCATTAGCAGAGCCGAGAAAGGAAATAAGAATTGAGGATCATCATCTGTGGGGGCATATAAGCCTAATGCCATTTCTGGGGGGGAAACATACACCGAAATCCAAGACTGGGGCATAGAAGCCTAAAAACCCCAAACCAATCCAAAATCCCAAGCCCTGCCAAGCTCAAACCCAAAACCTTGGCCAAAAGGGAAAGACAGTAAAGCAAAAAAAAAAGCCACCCCATTGAGCCTCCTACTTTCTAAAGAAGGAATGTTATCGTTGTTGTCGTCAAGTGTCGATGCACGAATCACATGCAATCGTCCTGAGGGACCAAATTTTTTTTTTATTAATCAATTGTCCTGAGGGACAAAACTTTTAAATCATTCATCCTAAGGGACCAAACTTTTAAATCGATCGTCCTGAGGGACAATTTTTAAATCAATCGTCCTAAGGGACAAAGTTTTGAATCAATCGTCCTGAGGGACAAACTTTTAAATCAACCGTCCTATGGGACAATATTTTAATTAGTTTTGAGTTAGACCCCTCACCCCGTTGTCCAGAGGGTAGATTAGTTACTGTTGATTTAAGCTCCCTTGCCATGTTGGCCAGGGGATAGATTTCTTGTTGTTGCTTGATAGATTTCTCACCTGTTGCAGTCGCCTAGTTGGCGCACCCTAATCATAGCCGCCTAGCTGGCGCACCCCAATCATTTTAGCCACCTAGCTGGTGCATCAATCATATCAAGTTGTTAGTTGTCTTAATCACACAGCTAGTGCTTTTAATCAGTTGTCCTGAGTATTTGATGAATCGTCGTTTCGCTAAGTCCATCACATAAATGTGTTTGGTTCAGTAGCGTATCGATTGCCTCTTTGCTCAATAGGCGATCACATTTCCTCGATTGTCTCGTTGCTCAGTAGACAATCATCTTATCATTGGCCATCTTGTTGCTCAAGGGATAGCCACCGTCAGATTTAGCCTCCCCGTTGCTCAGAGGGTAGCTCCATTCAATCATGTCACGATATGAGTTGTTTTTGGCCACCTAGCTGGTGCATTTGATTGGTTCATGCTTTGTTTGTGTCGCCTCTTTGCTCAGTAGGCAATCACTCGATCGTCTCGTTGCTCAGTAGACAATCATTTTATCACTGGCCATCTTGTTGCTCAAGGGATAGCCACCGTCAGATTTAGCCTCCCCGTTGCTCAGAGGGTAGCTCTATTCAATCATGTCACGATATGAGCTGTTTTTAGCCACCTAGCTGGTGCATTTGATTGGTTCATGCTTTGTTTGTGTCGCCTCTTTGCTCAGTAGGCGATCACTCGATCGTCTCGTTGCTCAGTAGACAATCATTTTATCACTGGCCATCTTGTTGCTCAAGGTATAGCTACCATCAGATTTAGCCTCCCCGTTGCTCAGAGGGTAGCTTTGTTCAATCATGTCACGGTATGAGTTGTTTTAGCCACCTAGCTGGTGTATACGTTTGAATGAGTAATTAGTTGGATTTAATTGATTCGTTTGTCTTGCGTTTCACGACCCAGGAAGGCTTGTTGATTCGCATGATTTGATTGTTTGGCATTTCACGACCCGGGAAGGCTCGTTGATTTGCATGACTCATTTGTTTGGCGTTTCACGACCCTGGAAGGCTCATCAATTCTCATGATTTTGTTTGTTTCACGGGCCAGGAAAACCTGTTGAACTTGTTTGCATATGCCCCGAAGAACTACGCTGGTCTGATCCCTGCAATGGGGTACGTAGGCAGCTCGTCGAGCACGACCAAGTGATTTGAATGTTGGCGTTTGTTGCTTAGGATCTTCTGGGGCAACAGGTTGGGCTGTCTCTATCTTTGACGACACTCGTATCAAATTAATGATGTCAAGTCTCGTCAAAGAGGGGCAATTGTAGACACCCCAATTTGGGCCCACGAAAATCCGTAGCATTCCCGATGATGAAATGAACTTTCAAACACTTTTTAGAACTTTAAAGGGATGATTGGAATTTAACCAAAACCTACCGAACACTTCCAAACAAAAAATCAAAAGAAGCCGTTGAATCCATTCCATACACCTGAAGCGCATCTACATGCACCTGAACAATTCTCCTTCAGGCACCTGAACATCTCTCATGCACCTGAAGCACCTCCCTTCAGGCACCTGAACCATCCTTAAGGCACCTGAAGCACATCCCTTCAGGCGCCTGAACCTTCCTCTTGCACCTGAAGGACTCCCTTCAGGCACCTGAAGGACTCCCTTCAGGCGCCTGAACCCATTTCATGCACCTGAAGCCTTTCCTTTAGGCGCCTGAAGGGCTCCTTTAGGCGCCTGAAGCTATTTCCAGATTGTTTAAATTTTTGAGCGGGGAAATCTGAATGTAATGATTATGACTTGATATTGGACGATTTTACAGATTACTTCAGGGGAGGAGCGTTTTGGCCTAAACCAACCCCTAAAATGACCCCTAGGGGACCTAAACCAACCTTTGGAGCTCTATATAAACTCCCACACCCCTCATTTGAAGGGGTTCCATGAATTTTCTGGAAAAATACACAAAAACCAGCCATTTTCTCTCTCTAAAAAAAACCAAAAATCATCCAATCATCACCTCCAATCCATCCATCTTCCACCTAAAACACATTATACTCAAGTTCTACCATTTTTCTCTCAAGAAACTACCCAAAACTAGCCTCTAATCTGATCCAAGTCACCCACCATCCATCCAAAACCCATTTCTATTGCCTAATCATCCATTTTTAAGCTCTAAAAGGTAGTGATTCTACCAAATCAATGTGACAAAGTTCTTATTAAGGGAAGTCAGTAGGTCCATATTGGTTCTTGATACCAACAATGGGCTTATTATGACTTAAACACATCAAGAGAGCATTTTTGCTCGACACCTGAAGCAGCAGCTTCAGGCCCAAGTCATTTTCATTTTTTTTTGTCTTAAAATGTTTTATCTTGGTCTATAGTTATATTGGTGGTGGTTAAAATCCCAGGAACAAACTGTTTACTTTCTGTTTTCCACTCAAAAAGGTGAAAATCATACTTTTAAAGGGGGAAAATGACCATCAATGTAGTTAAAACCATGAATTTTTCACAAAATCCCTATTAGAGGTCATTTTCTTTGCATGTGAGAACAAAAAGTCTCTGTTTTGCTATTTGAATGGATGAAAAACATGCTTTTATGAGATATAAATCGTGTTTTGTGGTACAAATGAGTTGTTAGATGAAGCTTTCCAGTTTGTTTGTCTCTCAACAGAGTTTAAACATCATTATTTTATCTATTCCAGTAGCAAAACAGAGGTGAAAGTGGATTTGAGCAAGCACCTGAAGCAGCGGCTTCAGGCGCCTGAAGCCCCTTCAGGCGCCTGATCCTCTCCTTCAGGCGCCTAAAGCACAACTTCAGGCGCCTGAAGCACTCCTTCAGGTGCTTGAAAGAAAATAGAATAATCGGATTTGATTTCACCAAAAGGGGTCCATAAAAGTTTTTGTTCTATTGTATATATAGTTTGTAGTTGTTCTTTCTGTCATTCATGTCATATCATCATCATGTTATATCATCTACACGGTCACAAGCATCCACTTTAATATGATTAATTGTGGTGATTTTTACATTCTTATCTTATTCATGTGATTTGAGTTCAAGAATCAAGTGTCTTCCAAAAATCCCTTAAGTGCTTAGTGGAGATCGGTTTTCGTAATCGGGCGAGGGGGGTGCCTTAAAAACCTTCCCCCCTCGTAACTCAGCTCCCGAACCCGAGAAATTTTTGTTACGATGCGCCAGTAAAAGCTTTTTTCCAAAGAAAGGGCAAAAGAGTCATTTTTGAAAAATCGGTTTCTCGGGTGTGGCCCTTAAATCCGGGTGGCGACTCCAAAATCATAATCATATTTTCGAATTCCATTCGGAGAATTTTTGCGGGGTGTTCACAATCTACCTCCAAAAAGACCCGAAGGAGGTGACTCGGTCCGAGCGCTCGTTTGATAGACGTCACCACAAAACTTCTCCTCCTCAAACCAAATTTGGCAATCTCCGAGAACGCGTGGAGATTTTGAAGAAAACCCCTCCTCAAGCTGTCAATCTGACCATCATTCAAGATGGTGGTACGGGAAATGTCATGCCTTCTAGCTTGAGGACAGAGTGGAAAAAGCCCGCCATGATAACGTTGGGGGGAAGAGGAAGGAGAAAGAGTACCTAGAACGCTCTCACCACCAAGATGAAGGTAGGGCGCAACATATCGAGTGTCATCGTGCTGAGTGCCATCACATTTATACCGAGAAGCATACTCGCACAGTCGATGGATTCACTGTACCGACTCCCCCCCCCCCCCCCCCCCCCCCCCTCCCGAGCATTGATGAACGATTGAAACAGCTGGCTATGTCTCCTTTCACAAAAGAGCTCTCCTCGGTGACTCTACCTGATGGGTTTACACTCCCAAAGTTCAACCGTTATGATGCTCTTATTGACGCATATCACCATCTTATCTACTACAAGCAGATTATCAACCTCTAAACTTCAGACTAGGCAATTATGTGCAAGGTGTTTCTTACGAGCCTGGGGACTCTCGGGTCCCTATGGTTCAACAAGCTCGATGAAGGGTCCATTGGAAGCTATGAAGCCTTAGAGCGAGCATTCCTATCCCGATTTGTCACAAGCAATGTCCAAAAGAAGGAAGTGGACTCCCTTCTCGGGTTAAGGAAGCACTCAGATGAGACCCTGCCCCAGTACGCTGCAAGGTACTGAGAGATGATTCACTAGATCCACAGTTGTGACAAGACCATTGCCTCTACCCACTTCAAGCACGGTCTCGAGAGCAAGGGTCCCGTCTTCACGGATCTGGTGCTTCACCCACCCAAGAACATGGACGACCTGATGGAACGGATTAACAAGTACATCAAGCTGGAGGAACTTTTAACCGAGTGTGATACTCCTACCTCCATCTCCTCTGTTCCAAAGGTTATCCACGTCTCAGGTAATCAGAAGAAGGCGGTGAACACAATTAAAGTTGAAGCAAAGAGGGCCCCGAAGGAGAGTGACTTCATTGCGGAACGGACGGTTTTCACCGAGTTGATCTACATGCTTCTCAGGAAGATCGAGAATGAAGCCTTCTTTCGGTGGTCAGACCACAAGATGGGGACCTAGGACAAGACAAAAGATAAGAAGTTGTACTGCACGTACCACCAAGAGCAGGACCATTACACTATAGCTTGCAAACCGTTCAAGGCATATCTGGAATCTCTCGTTTCAACGGGGAACTTGGACGGTTACATCGATCAAGATAAAACCTTGGCTCAAGCTCAAAACCCTGGAGCTGCCACAACCGGAGGTAACCAAGATGAGGTTATCATAATGCACGTAATTCATGGCCCGATGACAAAAATGATGAAGGTACGGCTGCATAAAGAGATAGACCGAGCAACATTAGCAATGGAAGTGCTCTCGGTAAAGCACCCACCGAAGCGGAAGCTCCCAACAAAGAATTCTCTGTGGACTGTTACGCTCACCGAGAAGGATTTAGAAAGGGGTCCAGCTCCCTCTCAAAGATGCTCTGGTGGTGATGTTCAAAGTTGGTAAAGCTTCGGTAGAGAGGATTCTAATTGATCAAGGTAGTGCAGCCAAGGTGATGTACTATTCACTATTCAAATAGTTCGGATTTAAGTCGAAAGATCTCAAGCCTGCCGAGGTCCCACTAGTTGGGTTCAGCGGCACACCTATGTATCCGCTCGGTTCAATAACCCTACCCGTCCTAGCCGGTTCCTTAGTTCAGCAGGTTGAGTTCATTGTCGTAAACTCCCCAAGCCCATACAACTTCATTCTCGGCAGAAACTAGCTCCACGGCATGAAGGCTGTAGCATCAACTTACCATCAAGTGCTTCGGTTCATAGGAGTGGACGGACGACAGGAGGACATTCGAGGCAATCAGATCGCCTCGAAAAAATGATATATCTCAATAGTTGGAAGAAAAGAAAAGAAGAAGCCAAAGCAAGTACAATGGGCAGAAATGCCAGACGCACCAATTTTAGAGGATGTCAGACGCCCCCCCGAGGCACAATCAGTAGAGGACCTCGTCAGGGTCCCAATTAATGAGGATGACAATCGTTTTTTCTTAATCGGATCCTCGCTATCCGAGACCGAGAGGGAGGAGATGATTGCCTTTCTCAAGGAAAATATCGAGGTATTTGCCTGGACTCCGTACGAGATGCCTGGGGTTGATCCGAACTTCATCAGGCACGAGCTCAATGTTGACCCGTTAAGACGCCCAATCATCTAGAAACCGAGAAGATCATCCGTTGCTCATGTCGAGGCAGTGGAGTCGGAAGTGGATAAACTTTTGGAAGCTCAGGCCATCCAGGAAGTGCAGTACCCGACATGGCTCGCAAATACCATGGTGGTCCTTAACAAGAACGAAAAATGGAGGGTCTGCGTGGACTATACGAACCTGAACGAAGCCTGTCCAAAGGATTAGCAATGGCTTCTTTATCTCTTCATATTCAAAAAAACAAGATTGTTTAAATTCGATAGGATAAAATCTTAATCTTTTTTTTTTTTTACTTACTCTTGTATCATAACATTAATATCTATTTAGGGATTGCTTCCCAATCCGTCGGATAGATCAGCTCATAGATGCCACGACAGGACATGCACGGCTAAGCTTTATGGACACATATAAGGGCTACCACTAGATTTTTATGGATGAGCAGAACATGGAGAAAACAGCCTTCATTTCCCCCCAAGGCCTCTATTGTTACCGCATTATACCTTTCGGGGTGAAGAACGCCCGGGCCACCTACCAACGTATGGTGTCTCGGATGTTTAAAGATCAACTCAGAAACATAATGGAGGCCTACATTGAGGATATGGTGGTGAAGAGTATCCGAGAAGCTGACCATATTGCAAATCTCTCCAAGATGTTCTCCATACTAAAAAAAAAGAATGGATTGAATCTTAATGCCGAGAAGTATGCTTTCGGTGTGGGATCCGGAAAGTTTCTTGGGCATTTGGTTACTAGAAGGGGTATTGGAGCAGACCCAGCACAAGTTACAAAAGTTCAACAATTGGTTTCCCCGAGCACGATCAAGGAGGTCCAAAGGCTTACGGGCATGTCAGCAGCACTTAACAGATTTATCAGCCGCTCGGTCGATGTGTGTTGACCCCTCTTTCAGTCCATCAAAACAAGTAAATAGAAGTTCCAATGGACTGAAGAGTGTGAGAAGGCCCTCCAACACTTGAAGACTTATTTATCCGAGTCTCCCCTCCTTGAAACACCTCGAGAAAATGAAGATTTGTTAATATACCTCCCAGTCTTCCCACATGCAGTCAACTCGGTACTCGTCCAAGCAGAGGTATCGAGCGCCGACTGGTCTACTATTCAAGCAAGACTATGACTGGATCCGAGATGAGGTACCTACCCCTTGAGAAGGTTGCCTTTGCTCTAGGAAGCTGCTACCTTACTTCTAAGCTCACACGATCATCGTACTTACCGAGTATCCATTGAAGGCTCTGTTCCGGAAGGTAGACCTCTCCAACTGAATCTCCAAATGGGCTTGTGAGATAGCCAATTTTGATGTCTAGTACCGCTTGAGAACAACTATCAAGGCACAGGTGTTGGCCGACTTCATTGCCGAGCTGACACTAGGAGCAGAAAAGCCAGCAGAGGATAAACCCAACCCAATTCCCCAACCCGAGAAACCTACCATTGAAGATGTTGATGTAATAATGGAGACTGAAGACTCAACTAACTAAGCCTGTGTTGAAGAACCGAAGTCTAAAGCTGAACAACCCACTCCCTCAAGTGACTCGAAAGTTGATCAGAGCCACCAAGAAAATGACAAAGGTACCATGCCATTTTCCTCCTAGCACATGTTCCACGATGACGCTTAGAAGCTACACGTATACGGAGCATCAAACTACCAAGGCGCTGGAGCAAGTGTGGTCCTAGTCTCTCCCGAAGGAATTATCCACGAGAATGCAATCACAATTGATTTCTCGGCCTCCAGCAACGAGGCTGAGTATGAAGCTCTCCTCGCTGGCCTCTGACTCGTCGAAGCCATGGATGTGAAAACCCTGTTGGTTTACAGTGACTTTCAGCTCGTTGTGAACCAGCTCAATGGAGAGTATGATGCTAAAGACAAACGGATGGCTAAGTACCTTAGCCTAGCACGAAGCTTAACCGAGATGTTTGAAGAAATCGAAGTTCATCAGGTTGGACGAGAACACAACGCCCATGTCGATGTTCTTGTTGGGTTGGCCTCGGCCTGCAAAGCCTCCAAGCAATGAACCATCTCGTTCGGCACGATATCAACTCCAAGTTTTGATCCACCCCACATGCAAGTTCTTAACATCGAGCCTGGATCAAGTTGGATGGACGAGCTAGTTCTATACCCCCGAGATGACAAGCTACCAGCAGACGTGCGTGAAGCTCACCGAGTCAGATGTAAAGCAGCAAATTGGCTCTCTCCAACCAGCTCATTGTATAGAATATCTCGGACTGGGCCGTACCTCATGGTTGTCCATCAGAACCAGGTTCACACTGTACTCCAGGAACTCCATTCAGGTAGCGGGAACTGCCATTCAGGAGGACGATCTATTGCTCACCAAGCATCACCCAGGGGTATTGGTGGCCTAAGATGAAGGAAGATGCTGAAGAGTTTGTATGAAGATACCACAGATGCCAGTTGTTTAAGCCTTTGATCCACCAGCCTGCTAAAGACCTCCAACCTATTGTTAGTCCCTGGACTTTTACCTAGTGGTGCTTGAACATAGTTGGGGAGCTCCCACTCGCTCCGGGAAAATTTCGCTACCTAATCACTACCACTAACTATTTTTCTAAGTGGGTTGAAACCGAGCCTCTGGTCTTCATAACCAAGGCAAACGTGAAGAGCTTTTTGTGGCAAAACGTCATAACTCGGTAAGGAGTTCCCTATGCGATCGTCTCGGACAATGGAAAGTAGTTTACTGGCAAACAAATGAAGGAGGTCTGTGACAAACTCGGAGTTCATTTTTTCAACTCCACCCCTGTTTATTCTCAAGGTAATGGCCAAGCTGAGGCGTCCAACAAGATAGTCGCGGCTAGACTAAAGAGAGGGTTAACTGCAAAAAGAGAAAAGTGGGTCGAAGAGCTTCCTCACGTCCTTTGGGCCTTCAGGACTACTCCGAGACGCTCTACTGGACAGACGCCGTACTCATTTGCCTAGGGAATTTAGGCAGTCATTCCCATCCAGAAGGGGCTACCAACAATCCGCACCAAGTACTTTCATGAATCAACAAGCGATCTAGCCCTCAGTAACGATCTGGATTTAGCCGAGGAAAAGAAGGAAGCAGCTCGGATCAAGTTGGCAGCTTACCTACAGGAGGTAGCCAAGGGTTATAACCAAACAGTTCGGATGAGGACTTTTTGCCCATATGACTTGGTGCTTAAAAATGTGGCTGATAAGCACAAAAAGAAGAAGCTCATGCCTGACTTGGTGCTTCATGTTTTTTAAAGTAGTAGTAGATAAAATTAAGGCAAATCATCTCTGAGGGAGTCTTAAAAACTGAAATCAAATCATAGTACTATTCATCCCGGACCAAAAGTTATGTACGGAGCGCCCTATTTATCTCAACCAAAAAGAAAAACTTGATGAATTATTTTTCAATTTTTTTATCCCAAGATTCTAATTTGTTTAGTTCACAGCAACTATAGAAATCAACAAATCCTAACTATTAAATTTAAAAAATTGCTTCAAATAAGTTTACAAACCTTGAACGAAGGCTTTGAGCTGATCACCAACATCTTACCGAAGGCATACTTGTGAGCCAGCTCCATCCGTTGGAGGAATCTAGGCAGTGGTCATAGCTCTCTCTCTCTCTCTCTCTCTCTCTCTCTCTCTCTCTCTCACACACACATTATCTCGCTCCATGTCTTATTTTCTGAGTTTTGAAAATGTGAAGATGAGATCTGATGGAGAGAGGGAAAACAGAGGAGATTTGGAAAATGGGTATCAGAGATTTGTTAAGGGAGAGATGTAGATGGGAGAGATGGCTAATGGGTTTTGGGGAGAAGAAGCACAGGTAACAGTTGGCATGCAAAAAGTGCACCGAGAGTAACTCTTCTCTCTCAACATTTCTTAGAGTAACCCTTCAGGAATCAATGGTCCAAATTTTGTAATAAATTCTTACTGGTCAAAGTTAATATTGATCGGTAAGAATTCATTTCAAATTTGGAACATCGAAAAATGCTTTTAGACGGTCAGAATGTACTGGCGTGCATGTGGAATACGCGTATCATTTTCAATAAACAGGAACCCATCGGTTCCCCTTCGTTTTCATGGGGTATGTAAAAATGTCCAAGCACCTGAAAAGAGAGGGAGGGGGAGATTGATAAGATTTCAAGCAGAAAACAAAATAATTTGACCTGGGTGTGATCTGTTGGTTCAATGTCTATATCACTGAGATAGTTTTTGACTTGTCTATATCACTGAGAAAGCCCCATGAAGGGTCAATTATTAGTGATAGTGCATTGCTTCCATATCATGCCCAGCTGGCCACATTCAGTCCCTCCCTTCTCCACTTGTGGGGAGTGGCAATAAAAACAGAAAACAGATAAAGACTAGTGGAATTGAAGTGTATATTGATAAGTCCCTATTAAAGTCTCTTGCATGTGCGCTTGTTCAAGTGGAATTGACACAAAACAAACACTCAATATTGAATTTCACATGGTAAGTTATAGGGAAAAAATGAATTCGTCGAACCTACAAATTAAATTAATTAGGTCAGCAATGTAACATTGTTCGGCAAGAAGCCACCTTTTGAGGGTGAACAAAATTTACAATGAAATGGGTATACCCTTTTCTAATGATATGGAGACACGATTTCTAAAATTCAAGTGATCATAGTACTGCATGAAAATGCTTTCACTTGTCACATTACACATTTCTTATATGTGCATTGTATTAATTTCCTCCTTGGATAACTCGTCAAGAAGATTGGAAAGGGTGCCTATCAATTGGAAGACATGGATGGGAAGCCCATTAATAAGCTATGGAATGCTTACAACTTGAGGAAATATTATGGCTAGGGCTATTTTATTCTCGAATAACATTTGTTGTACTTCAAGCTTAATTTTGCGAAGGATGTTGTATTACACAGCTTCAGATGAACTAAATGTTCTTCTTCTCCAATTGATCAGTCTCAAATATTTTATAAGTCATACCAAACAGCTTCGGCTAAGGCACAATTCACAAATGGATTTCCCCCATAAGACCTCTCGGTAAAACTACCGAACCACCTTTATGACCATTATGTAACCAAACATTTACATAACATTTCATGGTTACAACAATATGAACGACTTGATTTGACAACCAAGCTGACAAGGATTCCCCTTTTTATAGGGGTATTGATCAAATGATATCTTGTTATCCGGGCTTATCTAGCTCAATTTTATCACACACTTGCATATTTTGGCTTTATACATGTGATTTTGCGCGAGGTGTGTTTTTTATGAGTTTCAGTAAATAGGATCTAAAAGGCGTGTCCAAAGCTCCAAATAATTTTCGGTGTATCCAAAAGTACCCAAGGACCCTCAACGCAGTGGAGGACAATCAACGGAGCTTAGAAGTTGATTCAAGGAGCTTTGGAAGGTTCAAGGAAGGCCCGGAACAAAAGAACAAGAAATCTGGAGCTATAAGCCTCAAAGAAATCTGATACACTAATAGAAGAAGGCTCATTTCTCTCAAGATACAAAAGTTATGAAGATGAGGTCAATTGGGTTTGAAAGTAGACTCATAGAGCTTTCTAAGGGTTCAAGAATCACCTCATTACGAGTTCAGACAAAGCCGGGGCGTGTTCGCGAAGTTGGGTCAAAAATCTGCCTGAACAGACACTTCTAGATCGATCCAAAGTTAATGTGGATCAATCCACTTACCATCAAAAGTCCATCAGAGCCTTCTGGATCGATCCAACCTTAGGGTGGATCGATCCACTCTTGTCCGGGCATCATTTTTTAATCACTTTTTGGACTTTCCTTTTATGGCAAGTTTTGCTCAATTGTGTGAGCTTTTAGATAGTTTGTGGAGAGAAAAATAGGATGATATAGCATCTCTCCTCTCTCTCTTCTCTCCCACTTTTCATCTTTTATTTTTAGGCTAGTTTTTGCTCTCCCCTCTCTCCTCCATTGGAGAGAAACCGAGCTCTCTCTCTCTAGATTTACCGTGTAAGCTTTCCTTTCCCGTTAATTTCTCGTGTATTAAACTTGTTACTCTCGTTTAGATCGTTCTATAAATCTAGTTTGTTTCCATTTTCATCAAGTACTTAGTTTTTGTGTTTTTCTTGCTATTTCCTTAGTAAACTCTTATTTTTAGTAGTTGTTTGATAATTTCTCAAGTGTTAATGTTGTAGGCAAACCTAGGATTAGTGTTAAAAATCAGTTTTTAGAGTTATAAATCATGTTGGTAGTTTTCTTCAAATTTCTAGGCTTGTTTGCTAGTATAATGTCTGAGTAGTTTTTATAGGCTCAGTCATGGGTTGATTAACACTCCATGACTCGGGGTTTAATCCATCCATCACGTTCATATAGCACACATTGCTTGTTTACCAAATATTTGGGGTTTCATTTTTATGTACCAAAGTGTGGATTTGTTAACACCTTTGATCCCACGTAGCCAAGGTTTTTACCACTTGGCACATGGGATGCTTTGGGCGATGTCAATTCATTCGTTTGCAAAATAAACCGAAAACCCCTAATCTTTGTTAAGCACATTTTCTAGTAAAAGGTTTTAAACTATAAATCTTCCGTTCGGGGGCATTTAAAAATGCCCCAAGCCAGTTATCAAGAGTGGATGGATTAACCCGAGTCATGATTGTTAAATACCCCTAAACTTTGTCTTAGTTTAATTAGTCATTTTTAATCTTCCGAGTCATTCTCGAAGTCGAGAGAATTCCACCAAACAAACTATAAAATTTCAGTTTGCCAATTTAAGGCTAAAATCCTCACTTGCAAGTCAACCACCATGCAAGGTGCATTCGATCCCTGTGGATTTGACCCGGTCTTACCGGTTGTTATGCTACCGCCGACCTAGCCCTACGCTTGGGGCGACACCAATTACAACGCAATCTAAGGTGGCAAGCATTATGTAAGTTACAGAAACAACTTGGTTTGAGTACCGAGACCAACGAAAGACTCCTATAATAGGGGTATTAATCAGATGTTAACTTATTTTCGCTAGTTACAAAACTAACTTGGTACGACTAACTGAGCAAACAAACCTCTTTCTAGGGGTATTAAACTTAACAAATGTGTAGCCGAGATACACTCCTAAAAAGTTTGCCCCCAAACCAAATTAAAACGGTACGGCTCTCGGCTCATTACACTTATGAATTTTTATTCTTATCAAACCTTACAAGTTATTAGCCAATTTCTAATTTGCTCGGCAATCAATCCAAGTAGACCTATTACTCCTATGAGTTAATTCTTATCCGAACACTTACTCAAGGCATATATTCCCTTTGGATTCAATTTTCTGCCCTAGAAAAATTTTGACATTCATCTCAACTTAGGCCAGGGGTATTTTATTGCCCTAAGCCGAGACAAATGTGGGGTATTATTATGGAGAAAGAAGCATCTCGGAGAAACCAAAATGTAAAAAGAAACCATTCATTCACCATTTAAAACCAAAACAAGCATTGTGCATGACATTAACAAAAGTATCAAAGCCTAACTATTACAATGGCCTGGCAAAAAATTCCACCAACCGTATAAAAAACAAACCAATTATAGAAATTATTCAGGGGGGGGGGGGGGGGGGGGTGGGGGGGTTGGTGAGGGAGTGTTGCAAAGTCCCAAAGCCTAAGGATCATTTGCATTCTCGGTTGCATTCGCATCACCAGCTTCTTCTTCTTCCTCCTCTTCTTCCTCGGGGGCAAGCTCGATTTTAGGGAGCTCAACTTTGAGGACAGCTCGAAGGTCAGACTCGGTGTGAATGCTCGTCGCGTCTAGCCGAGACCATATCCCTTGCTCACCCCTTTGAAGTAGTAAACTTTTGCAACCCTTCGGAAGCCATTGTTTTGGATTTCTTCCACCTGCCCTTTGTAATGCTCGGTAACCTTTTTCTTGGCTTCCTCAAACCTTGCCGAGTGGGCATCAGCTAGTTCTTTTTTATGAGCCTCATCCTTCTCTGCCATCTTCAGCTTCAGATCTCCCATCTGATTCTTAAGTTCATCCAGCTGGGCTAGCTGCTTTTTAGCTTCCTCTAGATCCAAGAGTTGCAAGTTAGCAGCCGCAAGCTCGTTCTCGGTATCCTTCCTTTTTTGGATCTCGTCTCGGTGCTTTTGTATCAGCGCCGAGAACAAGTTGGACATGGTCACCACCTTTTTATGATAACCAAGTACGGACGAGCTGGCCTGAAATCAAATATTACAATGATTATGAGTTATTAATGACAAGAAGATAAAAAATAATCTCGGGGTTTGTATTTATGAGAGTCTGATGAGAAAACAGGTCAATAATGTTCTCCTTCAAGTCGGTGGGAAGCTGCTTCATATCCTTAGCGAGACAGACCCCCTGAAGCATTGGGAAACCGAGCCTTGGATTGGCTCGTACACTATCATTTGTCAGCACTGGCTGTCCTTGCCGAACCATGGGGCTGAACACGAAAGGAGTGGGAGTTGAAGCTTGGATGGAGGCATCTTTCTGCAATACCTCATTCTTGGTTTGTTGCTTCTCAAGAGACCATATCTCCTTTGAAGCATATCCTTTAGATCCTGAGCCATGAAGAAGCCTTTGCTTCTTCTACTCAGAGGCAGCAACTTTAGCCACGGTCGGAGCCCTTTTTTACTACGGAGTGGTGGTAGCAGAAGTGGTGGTGGTGGTGCTGATTTTCTTAACCTTTGGTTTCTTTTTTGGGACCAGGCTTGGAAGATCATCAAGGTTTCCGCCCATGATTGCCTCGTCAAAATCTGCTTCCCTTGGCTCTCGGATACGCCCATGATTAATCATCAAGGTTATCGATGAAGGTCAAGCTCGGAATCAGAGCTTACCGAGATGGTAGCAGTTTCCTTGCCTTTCCTGCTCGGAGCTCTTTTCTGTTTTCAGCTCAGCTCAGCCTCTCCAGTTGTGGTTGTCTTCGGTTTCTTCCTCCTTTGCTTCAAGTAGGAGGTATAGGTGGGCTCGTACTTCAGAAGTACATGGGTGTGCCTCTCTTCAACTGGGATCTGGTAGGCGGCTAGGATGTTGTTGTCGTTTTTTGCTTTCAACAAGCGGGCTGATACCGGAGACAAATCTGCAAAACACGAAGAAGGCTTGGTAAGAACAAATATGCAATGAATGCATGAACAAGAAAGAAAGGACTGAAATATATAATTTCTGGATAAAAGAACCGAACCTATGAAGATGTTCTCTCTCGGTATGGGATATAACCTTTCACTCTTGGTGCCAAACTCAAAGTTCCCTCGCACCTCAACAAAATCATTAGCCCAACGGCCGGAGTCAGGTAACTGATCTATTAGGTACGTTCGGGGCTCTCTGGGGGTGCTCCAAAGGGATAAGAAACGACGCTCGGAGGTGCTATTTCGAGAAACATTGTATACACTAATAAGATCGAAGAGGTTGAAGGTAAGGTTAAACTTCTCACGCAACGCATGAACGGCTTTGATGATTCGAAAGGCATTGACTGCGAGGAACCGAGGTGTGAGCTTGTATTCAAATAAAAATTGTCTGAGGAGCAAATTCACCGAAAACCGAAGTCCCCCCTCGGTGATTGCCATTATTGGTACGGTGATGTGGGCTGGGGAGTAGAAGATGTTATCTTGATGGACTAGTCGGAGCTTGACAACGCTCGGAATATTATACTTCTGGCAAAAGGCTCGGTATTTGCCCGGCTTACCATAGAAATAATGAATGTAAGGGTTGGGTTCTTTCTCATAGGACTCTTCCCCAAGGGATTGGTCCTCTTGGGCCTAGTCCTCAGTAGGGGATGGTTCGGGTTGACTGATCTCGGCTATTAAAGTTTCGGAGGACTTGGACCGAGGCTCCATTCTCATCTCTGTTCCCACCAGGGTTGACCGTCTTGGGGTCGCTACTGATGGCATTTTGGTTTACCGAGCCCTCACTGTCCGAGTGGATGACAGGAGGCTCGTTTGTGGGGTTGAGCCGTGCTAGCTCATTGTTTCCTAACCCTACGTCTGCGTACTCTATCTCGATTCCAAGCGCCTTGGCCTCTCAGTTAAAACGGTAGCGATAGTAGCTGCTACTATGTTGAGCCACCTCAAACTTGTCGTTTAGGTTAAAACTCCCCGAGGAGATGTTGATTGGCTCCAGTTTTGCCGAACCTGACAAAGTGCACGGGTGAGTAGCCACATAATTGATGGTGGTCTATAAAATTGACTCAGGTTACTTAGTGGCTGAATGGGCTCAGATATCTTCGGGCTCATACTCTTACTTGGCTCGGGTTACTTAATTTACTGAGACACCTAAATTGTCTCAGATGATCTGGACAGCAAAAAGGCTATTGATGGATCGAGTTTTGTCTCAGTCAAGGTCTGAATTTGCCGTCTCAGATGGTAAACAAATTTTTTGGTTAAACCCAAAGTGTGAAAGATCGCGGGGGGGGGGGGGGGGGGGGGGGGGGGGGGGATTGTCAAGGGGACATCGAGTTTGGGTTTCTAAAGAACACGTTGAATGATGAACAATAGTGTCGTTGTTCATCACCAACAGGGTTCATCTTCTTTATCACCTATTGGCGTTTTGAGAGCTAAAAGATGAACACATAAAAGAAACTCAGAAAAGTTCAAGCAAAATATCGTGAAATCAAAGACTAAATCTGGGAAATCAATGAGTTAAAAGAGTTTGTTACCTGAGTAATGCCGGAGAAAATGGACGATGGTGGCGAAAGAGGTGCTTGCTGATGAAACTCGCCGGAGAAGAGAGGGAGAGGATGCTTTGGATGTGTGAAGAAAGAGAGAGGCAAAAGTGTTTCTCTCTCTACAAGTGACCTATTTATAGGGGTGAGACACGTTTGAACGGCCGCGCGGGAAATGAAGCGTCGTCTAACAAGTTGGTAATGGATTGCCACCTGTCAATGATGTGACAGGCCGAGACATCGTCTAACGATTCACATGGGCACGTCTCTTCAATCCTAAACCCTAATCCTCGTGATCACGTCTCGTCCAACCTTCAACTGACACGTGGTGCAATCTGAAGCAGTCCACGAAGTCTTCATCCGCGTTGGGGCTAGGGTCATGCACCAGGTATGGAACGGTGATCGAGACGAATGTTTCCTTTCCATTTAATAGATCATCAATCTCGGGGCTCAGGTTAACCAGATGACCCAATCAAGAAGAATCAACTCCTTTCTCGGAATCAAATGCCTCGGAAGAAGTTGAGGGGCTATTATAGTAGGCCTAAATATAGCACATCAGAGGGGCCACAAAGAGAAAAGGCCCAGAGTACTGAAGCCCATTCGATACAAGGCCCGATTCTGGGATAAGCCGGTTCAAACAGATCGAGACAGTCTCGGCCGAGATGTAAGACCTTGATCCGGACGAGTCATCCAAGATGATTGAAACCGAGATGACTCGAAAGGAGATCCGAGATATCAGTTGACGTCAACTGTGGCGTCATCCGAGGCGGTTGATCAAAGCAACATACTCGTGGGAGGCACATGTGCATGTTACAGCTGTCCCTACATCATGGTGACGACGGTTGAGCCGTAATGCTATGTGTCAAAACATGATTCGAGATGCTTGCATGCCATGATAACAGATTTGGTTCGTGACGTATGGTGACGTCATCTGAGCCAAATCACCGATCTGTCCTTGTACTTGAAGCACAAGTCAAGAGGAGCCTATATAAAGAGGAGGAACCCTAGAAAAGTACACAATTCACTCTCTCTACATACATCTACTCTTTTTGTACTTCCTCTCACTTCCGGACTCTCACTAGACCGTCGGAGTATCTTCCCTGGCCACATTCCGGCCAGGTTGGGCACTAACGCCAGGTGCTCAGTGTGCAGGTGTACTTAGAGAATCAAGCTCGTTGCTCTAAGAGATCAGGAAAGGCTCAGAGGGTTCATCTAGAAATCAGGACACCACAACAACCCAAAAAAAAAAAAATCAATCAAATACTTTTATAGTAAATAAAAAATCCAACAACAATATTAGCTTTTTGCCGAGCATAAAGATTTTCACTTGCAGTTTTGCAGAGCGTAAAGATTTTCACTCGTTAACGACAGCTTTTTGCCAAGCATAAGCATTGTAACAGTAATGGAAAAACCACAAGTTCACTCAAGATTGGTTTTTTGAAGAACCATGTGTGCATCAAATGAAAGTATTAAACCCGTCGCCATCATCACCATTGTTGTTATTGGTGGAACCCCACCACTATTGCTTCCAAGAAGCTGTCGGACGCTAAAGCTCCAAATCCACCACAAATTGGTGATGGTCAGCCTGAAAATTGAGGGAGATCTAACTCTCACTCGACGAAGAGAGATGATCTCAACCCAAATCCACAAAACGAGAGAGGTGAGAGAGATAGAGAGATCGAGTCCAAAACCATACGACAGGCTAATGGGTAAGGGAAAGGAAGGAAGAGAGGGGTAAAGGAAAGGGGGAAGGGGGTTGCGGTGAATGAAAATTTGTTCACCCTCACCTAATGAAGATGAACAAAACCCTCACTCTGATTGGTGGAAGAGGTGTAGGGTCCACAGAATCACATCACTTTTTGGTAAGCATGACAACATTTTGTGGTGGACTCTATTATTTTTTGGTAAGCATGACATCACTTTGTGGTGGACCCCATACCTCTTCCACCAATCAAAGTGAGAGTTTCGTTCACCCTTCATAAGGTGAGAGTAAACGAATTTGCACTCGGCTGCGGTGGAGAGAGAGGACTCCTAGTTCTCAGACTCTCATCTTCAAAAGAGATCGAATACGTATTAATAATGTTGGATGGTATGAACAATAAAATTTCCAACTCCCGCTAACTGCCTTGAATGGAATTTTTACTCAAAAGTATGAGAATGCAGCGTAGCAAAAGTGTGTTGTCCATCGATAAATTAATCAGAAAACTCAATAGATTACTTAAGCAATTTTTAACTTGCTGGGGACAAATAAGCGAAATGTCTTGTTTTTTTATTGGGTTTATCAAATAAAAAATTTCAGGAAAAATTATAAATGCCCGTGGCGATGCCTCATGAGCACTAAATCATATTTCTTGTTTTCAGAGTAAGCAAAGCATTTTCTTGTTGGTTGTCTAAAAAAGAGATGAAAATGTATAGAACTTTTTCTCTTCCCAAGTCAAAACACTTATCCTAGAGATCCTAAAAGTAGGCTGCAAACGAATCCGACTATTTCACAAGCAGCGCTCAGCTCAGCTCATTAGTAAACATTTCAGCTTGGAAATTAAAAGTCGCTAATGGAGGGGAAAGTCTAACGAGTCGAGCTCAAGTTAATTGTAGCTCAACTCATATATAAAAACTTGGCTCATTCATAGAAGCTCTGGTAAGAAATGGCAAACCTTCGGCTCGGCTTGACGTGCATCTCCAACCTTGGCTTCAAATTATTAGGCTAAGAAAAAATCCAATATCTAATCCACATAACTACATAAGTCTAAGAATTGTTGGAAAAATGAAATATTTGTTCAAATATTTAGGTGAGCCTAAATACGAGCAAAATTTATTTTTTAATATGAATGAGAATTGTCTCATTATGGGAATCAGAAAAATAGCCAAAGGGACGCGCGCGCGCTCGCCGTCACTGAACACCTGAACGAGACCGGGGCCGGGACCGGGACTCAGGATTCGTGGGCCCGCGGCCTGTGGTCCGAGGTCTGTGGTCTGTGTCTAGCTCGGGTAAGTTCAATATTGAATTTGGACAATTAAGGCAATGATCCGTTGGGAGGTTAATTTCCTTTTAATGTCCATAGGCCAATTGTAACTACATCAGTTACAAGAAATTGATTCCACGTTATTGCTAGGTAGCGATTGCTACTTAATGGTTTTGAATGTCCAACCTCCCTATGAATTGTTATAAATTGGTTCATTGTCCTTTGGTTTTCAGTGACGGAAACACACCGATTCACACCACAACTACACAAAATATATTTGTTGATTTTTTAGTGGGAGAGAGAACAGACACTTGTTCGTTCGACAGGGTGATCCGGTAGGTGTTACCGTTGGTCATTTTAGCCGCTGTATCCTGGGAGGCAGACGCCGATCAAAACCCCAAACACCCTAAGTGGGGCGGTGAATTTGCTTTAAGGAAACCGTGTGAAACACGGGCCCCGGCTTGGTAATTTCGTTCCTTTCTAGATTCATTTTCAATTTCGGTATTATGTAATTTCGTGTTCTCAATTTCCAGAAATAAAATTGTCGATTATTGTTTTTTCCGGTACTGTTTTCCTACAATCTTAAAGCAAATTCAAACTTTACGGAAAACAGTTTTGGATATCACATTCTGGTGTTTGATCACGAACAAATTTCAGAAGAGAAAAGAAAAACAAGGTTTTGTTTTGGTTACATCTGTTATCATTATTGTGTTGATTCATATTCCTACTGAATTGCTATTTACTCTCATAATTAGCTGTGAAGTGTGGACAGTTTCAAGTTTGTAGAATAATATATTCTTTCATCAGTGGATTTTCATATCATTAGCTTACGTTTTGGAAAACTGAAGGCCATTTGTGGGTCATTTATTGCTACAGTTTTGAGTGGTGATTTGGATCTGGCCTTTGGGAAAAGAGTGAGTTTTCCTTTTCTGTTTTTAAACAGACTTGGTTTTTCAAAACAAACTTGTATAGTATACTGTCTCCTTGTTGACTCAATACAGTGGGTTACGTGATCAAGTTTTGGGGAACACACAACCTGATTGGTTTTTTCTATTCCAGGAGTTGAATAGAACACTTTGATTCATGGTTAAAGACTCTACTAACTTTGATCTGCTTATTTACCAAAAAAAAAAAAAAAACTTTGATCTGCTTACTAATTGGCGTTTGATCCTAACTTTCCAGAAAGATGTCGACTGAGACGGCATTTAGGAGATTGCAGCAATATATGCTGAATCTCACAACTCTCTACCTTGGCGAGGTTTTGAGTAAAAACGCTTCTATCGTTGCCGAAGGCGTGCAAGATAGATAGTGTTTGGCGCTGAGTAAGAACGCTTTTGTCATTGCCGAAGGCGTGCAAGACAGATCGCGTTTGGAGGAGCGCAAGAATGGTTTTGTCCTTGCCAAAGGCGTGCAAGACAAAAAGCATTCCCGAGCCGGTTGCGAACGGCAAGAAGTTGTTCATGGGCATTTGGGTCCGACAAATGTATCGATAAAACGATCGATATATATTTTACTTGGTTTCTAGAACAGTTTAATATATGGACTTAACTTTTGTTGGTCGAAGTTGGTGTTTCCACAGATTGGTGTCGGAAACGTCTGTGAAATGATGGGCCATAGATTTTTTGGAGCATGGTTAGTTTGAGGCTAATGGATGCTCTTCGTTGTAAGGA
This sequence comes from Vaccinium darrowii, assembly GCA_020921065.1. NCBI lineage: Eukaryota > Viridiplantae > Streptophyta > Magnoliopsida > Ericales > Ericaceae > Vaccinium > Vaccinium darrowii. The sequence goes on from CM037152.1 coordinate 27,299,109, forward strand.
AATTGATTTTTCCTTTACGGAATCTAGTATTTTGTGTACATGTTATATGTAGATGCTAGTTGGTGAGACCATATATTTTGCTGAGAATATATATATTTATATATATGTTTGGCTTCAGCCTTGATCGGTCATGCGCGACTCGATCACGGGTTTATGGTAAACTGTTTGGCTTTGGCAACGGTTAGTCGTGCGCGACTTTGCCTCGGAACTTTTGATCGTTCAAAACGGTTTTTGGGAACCATCTTTCCAAGAATAGTTTCATGTTTAAATCTTAGAGATATATGTCTCAGTTTCGGACATAAGAGTTTTTTATTTTTACTTGGGAAAAAATAAAAAAATAAAATAAAATAAGCAGGTTTATGGTCGCATGATCATGATGAATTTTTTGGATTATACTTGTATTTTCCATGATACGGGTGAACATGTATGGCCGAAATATTTCTTGTATATACATGATTCATATGTTTGTATATCCTTGCACTAGGAATTCAATTTTTTAACGGTTACATATGCGATTATTTAGTATTTGCTTAACTATGGCAAATATAATGGGCCATATTCATTTTTATTGACCAGTTTTGCATGTGGGAAAATGTGTTTTAATTGCATTAGTTAAAACCGTGAAGCATATGCGTTATTTTAGTGCTGCAAATGCCCACATAAATTTGCTATTTTAAAGCTTTGGAAGAGTATAAGCTTTTGTGTACGTGGGTCCAATTTTAATTACGGATGATAAATATGTTTGCATATGTGGCTGAGATTAATGTGTGAATTATGGATTTTTCACATATAAATGGATTCCAAAAAAAAAAGCTTGTGCAGTTGTATTAAGCAGAGGTTGATTTGTTTTGTACTTTGCAAAAACTCGATTTGACATATTTGCACAGTACATGGATATATATTGATGGAAATAAAAATGGTTCTAACTATGGGATTAATTGTGGTGGTATTGTCCCAGTGGTATGATCATAGTCGTTTGGTGCGCTAACAGAACGTGTTCCTCTCATTAGGAAATGAGCAGGATGGGCAAGTCGTTGCCTTTGTGAGGGCTCAAATGGGTAAGACTTCTTTTCAATTAGTTGAAAGAAGCACTAAACTATTGAACTTAATCCACACTGAGGTGTGCGATGTAAAATTTGTCCAAACACGATGTGGCAATAAGTAATTCGTTATTTTTGTCAACGATAGCAAGAGATATTGCTATGAGTACTTGCTAAAAGAGATATTGCTATGAGTACTTGCTAAAAGAGATATTGCTATGAGTACTTGCTAAGTAGCAAGGATGAAAGATTGAACCATTAGATTTAACCTACACGGTGATGAGGAGATAATAAGTATTGCATAATTTTTCTCCCAGCATATGATGGTACTCTTAACGAGGTATTATGCAAGGTATCTGATTAAACCCGAGGATGTGGAGGCAAAAACCTTCATATAGATTCTTACGAATGTGGGGGTTTCTTGCAAAAGTAGGTGTACCTACACCTAGGTCAGAATAGGCCTGACGCCAGTTTATTGTGTGCACACAATAACAACTTGTGGCTAATACTACTATGACAAAGACTCATGTGGTTCTGAACCTCACTTATCCAAGAATGTGGGGGAAGGGTTTATATCTCAATTAGAGTTTTCTCGGATAATTGGGAGTTTGTTGTACTAAATGAGTTGTACATGTATAATGGTAAGTCTAGACATAATGGTCATAGACATAATACCATTAGACAACTGCTCTCAAAAGAAGTTGTCACTATTGACTATGGGAAGTCAACGGACAACATCACGGATCCGCTAAAGAAGAGTTAAAAGAGAGAGCTAGTTGATAAAACATCGAAGGGAATGGGGCTAAAGCCATTACGCTCATAGTTACCGTGGGGGTAGCCAACCTAGCTGACTGGAGATCCCAAGATCTAGGTTCAATGAGACTACCTTTTGCGAGTAGCCGAGAACGATCACTGAGGAGACTAAATCTCCTGCCCATTCCTATGATGTGGAACAGTGATGCATGTAAAGGATTTTAGGTTAAGCGTTGCTTTTAATGACTATTATGCGTCGGGAAGCCCGAGCGGGGTATAGCAGGATACCCTTTATAAGAAGGTCACCTATGTGAGTATGAAGTGAGGGCCGCTTCTTTGAAAATTTTGGCAACATTCTCGAGAAAAACACCCTAAGAGGGGCGGTGAATTTGCTTTAAGGAAACCGTGTGAAACACGGGCCCCGGCTTGGTAATTTCGTTCCTTTCTAGATTCATTTTCAATTTCGGTATTATGTAATTTCGTGTTCTCAATTTCCAGAAATAAAATTGTCGATTATTGTTTTTTCCGGTACTGTTTTCCTACAAGAAAAACACCAAAATTATTAGGCTAAAGCCTATTACCCACTTTTCCTAAATCATCCGAAGCCTCGTCCTTTAAATCCAATCCTTCGAAGCAGTAATCGAAAAAAGTCTTTTGCGGTGGAATTGAGCTTTCTATGTAAAGTTTGTGTTCTAAAGGAAGCATCCCGATGTTCATCAAAGAACTTCAATCCTTTGCCTATTTTACGATTTTATGTAGTACTGTAATTGTTTTTAATCCAGCCTCATGCATTATTGGTTTTATTTCTCCCTTTATTTACTTGTTCTCCGTCTTTTAATTTGAATAAGCCATTCTAAAAGTTATCTTTAAAAACCCCATAGATGATGAGTAGAGATTAATCAATTTGATCAGGTAGGATGTATGCTTAACACTTTCTTATCCCGTAACTTAGATCTCGAACCAAAAAATATCTCTGGTTACTAATAGGCGCTTAAATGTTCGCATTTATGCCCCCTAATTTACTCTTGTTAAATCCGTTTATCAATTATTACTTGGAGTTTGATACTTTGTTTTTGTGTGACAGATATTTGGATGCTTTCATATAAAAAGCGCATGTAATGTCGAATTTTACTTGTTATCGAAGCAAAGCTCGTGATCGAATTCAAGTAATGCATCGGAATTCGGAAATATCACGGAGAGTACTACCCAATGTTATTTCCACGCCACTCCATTTGCACATGGGTCATGGGCTTGCCAAACAGCACTGGGAATATGCATGTGCATATGGTGGCCCATGGGCTCATGGGTGAAGAATTGCATTATCCGGTGCTTAAAAAGTGAAGTCAGCCCACACATTAAAGGGGAGTTCCGAGCCATAGGAGAAAAGTTGGATCAGCACGTCATTAGTTTGGTTATAAGGTACAAACTAATGACGTGCCGATCCAACTTTTCTGAACCACAGGAGAAAACTTTTCTCCTGTTAAAAGGCATAAACTAATGACGTGCTAATCCATCTTTTTTTGGGGTGCGACATCAGAGAGAATTTTCGAAGCACTGCTATGGCTTCATGGCCGGCTAAATTCTCATTTACGAGGAAGACGAAGTCCCGTTCCAAGTAACGATGTATTTATTTTGTATGAACTAGGGTTTTTATTTTAATCGGATTATATGATTAGAATTGTTTTTATTCTTCCAATAAGTTGCGTATTTGTATACTTGTTTCTAATACCCGTTCATATAATTGTTTTCAATGTTATGCTTGGAGTTCTGAGATACATTATGCTCGTAAGACGGATCGTGCCGTTGGGTAGCGTGACACCATGCCAGTGAGACGGTCTGTGCTATGAGATAGTCTATGACTTTTAACAATCGCAAATATCCTCTTGCCGACTATCAATAGGGATTGCAAGCCCTGCTGATAGTTATTTATCGATTTGAATAGGAACCTGGTTTACGTGAACGTAAAGTTACGTGATAGGGGTGGATTCAAAACCCTAGAATTTTTCTCTCATATTCTTCAGTTAATTTAATTTCAGTTTTATTTAATTAATAGTATTTTTCTAAAATCAAATCAATCAACTCTCCTTTTCTCGAATTAGTTTATAAATTAATTGAATCTATTATAGCTCAGCCAATTCTGTCTTCGTGGATCGATACTCAGAGTTAGCCACTATTCTACGGAGTAGTACTTAATTCTTAGTTTTAATAAATATATTTTTGACTCGGTATGACACGGTCAATTGCGACAGATTGATAGTCTTAAAATGTTACGCTGAATCGATTGTTTGGTCAACCTAAAAACCAAGTGACAACAACAAACACGGTGTTCTAGTTTTGAAATAAAGGTTTCTAGGGCAAAAAAGCAAATTTATTATTTAGTGAATATTTCACTTTAATCTTGTTCTATTTTTTGTTTTCCAAAATTTTAGAAGATAAAAAGTAATAAAAAAAAGAGATTTGACATCTCATTTTTTTCATGTCAAATTCTACTTAACAACTTAGTGTTTCACATAAATCGGTTATATTGCCCCTATTTCTAGTGGGAGTGACCTTGGACAGAGAGAGTCTATAGACGTTTACTCTTCCTCAATGCCTTTGTACAAGTGTACAACAGTACCGTAGATAAAATGGCATGAAACCGGGGGCCCTCACTACAGGGTGTAGTAAGCAAATTACCGCATCAAATAATTATCGTTTCTCACTACACCCTGTAGCCCCGATTCCGATGGTCCTCCTTTAGAATGGCTATTTATGCTCTAAACATCTGTCCCTTCGTGCCATCAGCGCCTTGGGCATGGAGACTTGGCCGAACTCATTCATTCAACTCAAAGAAAAATAAGCACTAATTCCCACAAATATAAATCACTAAAAAGAACCGCAGCGAATGATATCCGAAATGCACAAATAACAAGCCAGCGAGGCACAAGCAATTTTACATAGTTCTCCCAAGAATATGAGGTGCGTCCACAGGACCGAGGTCCAACACCACTATCAACAAAGTTCTTACAAATTGATTTACAAGAGATACAATGATTACACAAATACAAGAGGAAAGACCTCACTAAATTTGAGTGAACAAGACCCTCCAAACTCCTGCAACAGAGAGCCCAGAACAGATTACAAATCAGCCACCAAAATAGCCACAAAATGTTGCCAGAGAATGCTTAGGAAGAGAAGACAATAGCCTGCACTTTTGGTCACCAGTGTTGAACACACAATCACACACACAGCAGTATCACGTTTTTCTTCTTCTTCTCGAGTTTTCTGATGTTGAAGCTGCCAGACACAAAATGGGCTATTGGCTTCTAAGAGAAGCTAAGGAGTCATGTGCAAAAACCTCCACCCAAACACAAGTTCGCAAAATAATTCTTTTGGGGCCAAAACAAATTATCGGGCCAACACAAAAATTGTTAAACCTCCACGAAATTAGAATAAAGAGGGACCCGACACAATTAACTTACCCATCCCCTTACACACCAAAAGCCAAGCGGTGAAGTTCGTACTTGGCCTGGATGGTGGTGGTACTGCTGCAAAGGTAGAAGGGTCTTCAGCAAAGGTCAGTAATGTTTGAATTCCGGTCAAATACATGAGTAGATGATGCCAATCACGGGGCTATGACTTCGTATTTGTATGAATTTATTTCTTGCAAGTTCTTTTATGACAAAAATAACTTTGTGGATATCCTGCCTAAGATAATTATGCCTAAGATAATTTCGAACGAACCGGCTAAAATGTGATGGCTAAAGAGTAATTTTGATAAAGCTGGAACCCTTTTATCAAGTCTCAATTAGTTGTTTAGGTTTGAGAGTCAATGTGAATCTAGGAAAATATATAACCTCAGCGGATCATGTTCCAATTTGGAACTCAGTTCAAACTTTGATCACAAATTTTGTTCAATTTACCCGGTGATTATCCAACACAAAGAAATCTCTCAATTCACGATTTTGGAGTGTCAATTTTGTTCATTTATCTTGAAAGTGAAAATTTAATGGTACCCAAATTTCTATGGAGCTCACATGAGAGACAAACCTCGATGATCAAGTACCAAAAAAAACTCGGCACTGAACCAGAACCGAAACGCAGTTGATGAGAAACATAGGAATACAACAGAGAGCAAAATACAATTCCATTTACATTGATACTACTAAGTCAAAACTAATAAAGTTTCAAGTAAGCCTTCCCAAAATATCATGTATCCACCCATCAAAACTAAAATCTATGTACATTAATTTGCGTCTACATTGTACACCAACATAGGCAAATCTATAGTAACATTTCCATCGCTGGACCACAATTTCATCTTTATCGAGCTAAATACCATAAATGCCCTCACACATGCACTCTCACAGACGTTCCAGGTCTCCTGTGATGCGTGTGGGTAAATCTAGTGCAACACGACGCAGACTAACAATGTGTCGTCGGTCCTACAAGATACTTTCAGACTTAAAATATCCGGAAACACCGTCACGTGATGCTTCGAAAACCACCACTGGTCACACATTTACGGATTTATACAAAGAGTCACCGTACATAAATGTGTGGCGATGTGGGTTTCTCGAGCACCATGTAACAGTGCGCCAAGAACACTAATAATTTTTTTCTCTTTTTTTTCAAAACGGCTTCTGGAGGTACATGAACATGTCCTGCAACGGCGAGGTGAAGGTGCTGTCCATGGTGGCATCAACGTAATTAAACGGGTAATCGAGGGCGGCTTTTTCCCAATCCATCAGCTTCGTCGGCTCGCTCTGGACCTCCCTCTCGCACGTAGTGAACTCCGGCGACAGCACGTGCTCCGAGCAGCTCGAGTCCGTGTGAAGCCTCGGTACGGAGTCCGACGTGTCCAAGTATGCCAACTCGTTGAACATCCCCGCCGCAGGCACCGGCGGCGGCGGCAACGCGCCGCCTTGGGGCAGAATCACCGGTTTCTCTTCGAACAATTCGGGCGACTCGGCCTGGGTCTGCTCGACGACGACGTTTTGCTTCTCGAGGCTGCCCTTCTTGTTGTATATGCGGCACAAGACCCAATCGTCAAGCTGCAGAATCACAACCGTTCATCCATTAATAAAAATATCCTAACGTATATCACAACCGTTGATTAATAATTAAATAAAATTTGACAGATTACGCAAGCAATTACGACCCACACAAGTCATTATCAATGCATTAATACTGTATTTTTCTCTGTTTGGTCCAACGTCATTCATTAAAAGAGATAAGAAGGAATATTTTCCCCTAACTGGAAAGTCATCAAAGCGAAAACATTAATTATTTCTATTCGACCTATCCTATGAAAACACGTGTCCCTAGATATTCCCATTAAAATTTATTAATTAAAAGTCTATTCTTAAAAGTAGGCCCACATTTTCATCACCCCTACCGTTTTATTTAGGGGCTACCACCTCAATTAAGGGAACTTCGTTTACACGGAAATCAATAAATGACAAAACCATCCATGTCCAAAGTGATCCATCAATAATAATGCGATTATTATGCTAACTGAGGACGTATTATTGATTATTAGGTTCATTGAGGACGATGTAACACACGCCCACACAAATAAAACCTAAAACATAATGACTCATTGGTCCCTCAAACGATCGAGGGAAATGCTAATAACAGCCGATGTCAAACACACACAAAGAGACGGTGAAAAGTTTTAAAGATGCATCGGAAACTACGTTTTTTCTTTTTGTACTTCTCGTCTAATTGACACTACATTTTTTATACTTGTCTTATTGACAGCTTAGCGTGAGCTGCTAATAGCACAATTGTTTTATTTGACATTTTCTTAAAATTATGTTAAGATCAAAGGGGGGGGAAAATAATTTTTTAAATTGACGAAAAAAACTCTAAAAAATTTAGATCTGACCAATAAAATAGTTTTTTTCAAAATAGAAACTATTTGGACCGTCCCCCAAAATTCACCACACCCCCATGAATTGGTACATGTTAGTTACCCCTTAATTAAATAACAATGAAATCATAAAAAAAATTAAATTAATTTAGTACAGTGAAATCTAGTTTTTACCCTTAGGTTGTTGTTCTTCTTACGGGCGGAGCGGTCCACATCTGCTAGCCTATACTCGTGCATAATCCAATTGGTTTTCTCTCCCTTGGGCGCTTTTCCGGCGTAAAACACCAGGGCCTTCTTAATCCCGACGGGCTTCGGATGCCCGATGGGCTTATCCGCCCCTGTTGCCTTCCAATACCCACGCCCCGCTGCCCGATTCGGCCTCGACCCGTTCGGATATTTCCTGTCCCTAGGTGAGAAGAAGTACCACTCTTTTTCCCCATACAAGGCCAAACCTGTAAATTCACAACACAAAGAATATAATTCTCCGCAGGTATATTAATTTTAAGCTTGGAAATTGCACTTAATTTCATAAGAGACTAATTTTACGAGACGGATGGAGTATTATATGAATATAATTCACCATCTAGCGGCAGCGATTAGCAGGACCCAATCAAAAACCGATTGGGATCTTTAATTTGATCCTAATTAACACCAAATGAATTTGCGAAGAATGGAGAGAGATACGACTGTAATAATTAAGAAAATCACCTGGAAGGTCCCAAGGGTCAAACTTGTAGAGATCAATCTCAGCAATGATGGGAACAGCAATAGGCTGCGACGCGCATTTACGGCAGAGATATTGCATCACGAGCTCCTCATCCGTCGGATGAAACCTGAACCCGGGAGGCAACTGCAACTCGGATGCCATTTTCGAATCGAAAATGAGAAGAAGATGAAATTAATGGGTATGAAACTGAGAATAAGATGAAATTCAGGGTGTGTTGTATGGTATGGATGAAAAACTGAAACTTAGATCGCAAGGGAGAGGGGGGAATATATAGGGGGAAGGTTTTGGGTGGGAGCGGACACGTATGGATATGGGCCGGTGGGTTCTAGAAAACACGTGGGCGATAGGGTTGGTTCGGGTTTGGGCCGCGGTGGGCCTGTGGACGCAGCCGGGACACGTGGAGGTGTTACAAGTGAGGTGTGTGCGTGTCGGTACCCCACTTGGAAGGCGTGATTTTGTCACTGCTTACGTAATCTCTCTTGGACGGATGTGTGTTGAGGTGGCTCCCGAAAGTGGGGCCTGCATCGGTAACCGTGTCCGGCTGACGGTTTTTGTGTGTTTTCGCGTTTTAATAAATTTATTTAATTTAACGACCTGAATTTTTAGATTTTTAGGTTTAATTATAATTCTTGGGGTTTTGCCCCGACATTTGGACAGGGTGCGTGTCGACTTCGGGCGGCTACTGGACAAATTCTGGAGGGACGAGAGCACCGTATTGGGAAAAATACCGAAATTCAGAGAATATATTCCGGTGATACACAAATTGAATTACACATTACCGAAACATAATCGAATTGAACATTACAAAATAGAAATACAAAAAAGTATTCATGAAAGCGAAACGAGTCATGTGTTAGATACAATCTCTTTTAGACAGATTAACTGTGGCTGAAACCACTATCTCTAGAACACCTCCTAAGGCAATATTAGGAAACGAAAGTGTGTCTGTCTCATACAAGAACAAAATATCAGGTGCACTACTTTTTGAATATTAATTCAATAAAAAGAGAAAAATCGGTTAGTATGTTCCAAAACAAATTCCTAAGCATCTTACTCATTCTTGGTATAATTGCTTTGATATGTTACGTATTTTTGCTACGAAAGAAAGAAACGGATCTCGCTGTCATGTTTGCTCAGATTTATTTTCTCATTTTTCTAACTCTACCCCATACAAGAACAAAAATATCATAATGCTGTTGTAGAAGTCGAAATTTTGGCATAATGGAACAAAACAGGGATTGACATCACATAGAAAGAGAATGTCATTTGATTGAGAACATCAATCACGCCAAAAGTTATATTGATTGAATATCATCTTATATGATTAGGAAACATGTTTTGTTTTGGAACATAACAAGAAGATTACAACACGAAATCGGAATTATGTTAAGCCACTTATTTTAAGACAAATGCATTTTAAAATTATATTTGATTTTTTATGTGGTAGATATTCCTAACAAGCTCCAAAATGTAAATAGTATGGATCAACCCGGACACCTAAACAGGCAAACTAGGCGGTGCAGTCCACTAATTTTCATGGACCGGAGAGGATCCGGTTTGGCACATTCAGGAGGTGGAGTTTTTTTTTTTTGTTTTTTTTTATTTTTTCAGAAATACGTAAAAAACATCCTTAATTGTACGGCTGACGTGTGACTACGCGTCATCAAACAATGAAAACACGTATGCCGTGTGAACAACACCAGGGACAGGGAGGGAGATGCCGCGAAATTTCTAGCACACATGTATAAAGAAAATACTCTGCGTTTGTTTTGACATGTAAATTTATACATCTTTTTACTTTTAATAAATAATATATTTCTTAAACCAGCCCCCAATACCTAATCACGCAACATGGCGTAGATGTTCTTATGAAACACCGAAACATATCATGTCTTTATTTATAATTTCTTGGCGTTTGTTAATTTCGCGTCAAAATTTGTGGATTATTGATTCGTTTTGACGAAAGGAATCAAAGAAATAAAAAAATTGATTCATTTTGACAAGAGGAATCGAAGAAATAAAAATTTGATTCGTTTTGACGAAAGGAATAAAAAAAAAAATTGATGTTAGAACTCAAAATTATTAAATAAAGACAAAAAATAAATCCAAAAACTTTTTTTTTTGGGGCTTATTTTGTCTTTATTATAAGAATTATGAGTTTGGATCACAATTTTGTTATTTTCCATCTTTGCGATAAACCTACAATCCACAAAAATTAACTGTAAAACCCAAAAAAAAAAAAAGAAAAGAAAGAATAAGAACTAAAAAATCAGTATGATCCACAAAAATTAACCGTGAAACTAACAAATAAAAAAAAGTCCAAGGTTTGAACAGAAAAAAAAAAAAAAAACCAACTGGCTTATTAATGGCTTACTTTCATGTCTTAAGTGATTCATGGCTTGCTTGCAATTAGTTGGTCAAAAAGTCCAAGGTTTGAATCGTGCGATCAACATCAGGTAGAAGGTATTGTATAATTTTTTTATCCCTGCCGTGGGCTAGATTTTAGGTGTGCCGAGTGGGTATTGTCATTTGGTATCCAAGCATGATCCGAGCCGTCCAAATGTGTTTTGGGCGGCCCGGATCGATTCTCTCTCCCAAACACTCTCTCTCTCTCTCTCTCTCTCTCTCTCTAAAATCCGGACCGTTGGATGGCGTTATGGACGATTGAGATTGTCGAACGAGTACCACGTGGGCAGTACCCACTCGACATTGAAAAATTTCTAGAAAGGAAGGGCTATTATGCCTGGTCTCTCTCCAGAGTCTCCTCTACCCTTTCTACCAAAAACTGAAGTTTAACTACTTGAAATAACTACAAGCTATATAATTGTAACTGTGTGGCCTTGTTATACTAACTTTGACTTATTGGCTTTTTAATTTTTTGAGTTTTTTGATTGATGTATATGAGAAGAATAATCTTGTAAAATGTGAAAAGCCAAAAAACCCCTTAAGAACAGGCCTCGTTTGGGAGCCTCATTTTCAAATTCTACATTTTGTGATTGTGGCTTTTGGGAGTCTTTACATTCCCAAAACTATGTAATAGAGACATGAATTAACAAGAGGAGCTTTTGAATTCTCATTTTTCTATAGACGAAAGACAGGTGTATCCCTGACATTTTATTCATACACATTATAATCTAAAATAAATAACAAATTTCAAAATCTATTTTGAAGATTATCCTCTCGAACACTACGTAATTATAAAATCTATTCTGCATTTATTTTTCAAAAACTCTCCAAATTAATAATTCAAAAATCTACAATTCACAACTAAAATGCAAAATACAAAAAATAAAAGGCTCACAAACGCCCGCTTCATATGAGTGCCAAAATCTTTAATCTCAACACTTTGAAGACAAATAGCCGATGAGCTAATTAAATATTGATGTTTAGTACAAAATGAATTGTAAATGATAGTGGATGAGAATCTTGGGTGGGGGATGGGGCTGCGCCTCCCTTCCTCCACTCCCCCACCCCCCTTTTGCTCTTCATCAACTACCCTTTCTCCCTCTATTCTTCCTCTCCTTGAAGCCCTCTCCTCCTCTCTCTCCGCCCTCACCCACCTCCCCCTCCTCCTCCTCTCTCCGCCCCACCCCGTCCTCCTCCTCTCTCCGCCCCAGCCCCTCCACAGATCCATCCGTCCGTCCTCCTCTCCTTCCTCCACAGATCCGTTCGTCCTCCTCTCTCCGTACGCCTCCATCGGTTTCAATAGAGCGAAGAGTTGAAGATTGAAAGGGCTGGTTGAGATCCTCCGGCGAATAAGTCGCTAGGTCCGGCGCGGCGGCGTCCGGCGACACCCTACCGGACCGGAGTTTAGTTAGTTTTTCTTCTGTTTTTTTGTTTATATTTTGCTATCCCCTTCGTGGGATTTATGGCCCCTTACGGGTGCTTTAGTTGATTTCATCTGTATTGTTCTGCTAATGGGTTGAGCTGGGTGTCCGTTTTCGGGATTCTCTACTGCTAAATCGATGACAGACTCTACGCCGACCTTGTGTTGGTCTGCCTTGGCAGTACGTGTCTTTGAGCCTGTGAGCCGGTGCGCTGTTGCAGTTGCTCGTGTCTAGATTTTGGTAGTTTTGGTTCAGTCCTGTATTTTGAGATGAAATCTTTTACCTTTATGGCTGTGGAATGAATTGTCTGCCTTGTTCAAAAAAAAAAAAAACAAAGCATTACTCTCTCCGTCCCTTTTTAAATGTATTACTTCATAAATTCAACTTATTAAAAAAACATCATCATTACACTTTTTACATCAATTTTTTCCTCAACTTTACACTTTTCACATCAACTTTTACCTCTACTTTTCAAAATTATCCTCCACTTTTACTCATTAACACTTTACCCACTAATTTTTCAAAATGGCAAAATGATGATTATACAAACTTTTACTTGTTAACTTTTTAAATCACACACATTTTAGGAATAACCCAAAATAAAAAATTAAACACTTAAAAAGTGACGGACAGAGTATCATTTATCACTTGCCAAAAGAATAAGAGGTGGGGTATAATTGACAAGGTAAAGACGTGGCAGGACCGAAGCTGGATAAGGGCGGGGAGGAAGTTACCAGGCGTGTGCATATAAAGCGGCATATAAATACAAATATATTATGGTCCCGTTTCTCTTATCGATTTTTTTTTTTTTTACTTTTTCAATTTTTTGCTCTAAAATTTTAAAAAAAAATCCTAAAATCTCTACTCACATAAAAAGCCTCAAAAACCACAATAACATAAATAAATTTACTTTTTTTTTTCCTCTACAACTTCAAAAAAAATTACGAGAAACACGCCCTACATCTGGCCACTTCCCTTCCTTCCACTCTTCTTTAGCTGAGTTCACTTTCCTTGTCGCATTCGAAAAAGGTTAACTAAAAAATAAAAGGCTATTGTGGAAATACCATGTCCACAAGTGGAATCTTATAATTTTATCTTTTTTGCTATTTTTCTAATATTCTACCTAGTGAAGGTTGTCATGTGTGTCTGCGGTACATATGGTCCGAACTTTTTGACTTTTCAGTATGAAGCATTTTCAGATAGTGCCTCAAAATACACACCACCCAACTCGGCTGCCCCCATTGTCCAGGGAAGAAAGGATATTACTCTCCCATTCTCAAAATATACTCCCTCCGTCCGTCTTTGTTTGTCTATTTTCGGCATTCGTGTCATGTTTTAAATTGTTCATATCGTTTAATTTATAATGAGTTTCATGATTTTAAAAATTTCGTATAATAGAGTTAACTGAGATCTATCAAATAAGATCCATATTGAATATTTTTAGAGATTCGTATTAAAAACAATATACGATTTTTTAAGAGGCGTGAAATAGTGAAAATGGACAAACATAAACGGGCGGAGGGTGTATTTGATAACTTACTTCAAAAAAATTTCAACAATTTATTAAATATTAATGAGTTCTTCTCATTTAAGAAAAAATAAATTTTTTTTTTCAAAAAATATTATTTTAAAGTTCTCGTTTTACTGATCGGATAACCATTATGGGACAAAAATTGAGTTTTATGCTAGAAATATCTTTAAAAATTGAGTTTTAAAAAAAAAAAAAAAAAATCTTATGCCTTTGATCTATAAATATTTTGTTTTATTAGTATATTTACTTATCAACAAGACCTTAGTGATAAGAATAAATTTATTTATTAAAAAAAAAGAAAAAAAATTTGAAGCAATAATGTAAGTGTATAAATCAATATTTGCTCTAGTTCAAAAACCAAAATAAGGGCACCGAATTTCTCGAGTGTTTTTCTCTCTTCATGAAATTTATCTCTTCTAACGTAAAGAAAAGGCAAGAAAATTAACACAATTAAAGTCAAAATCACAAATGTTCAGAACTAAAATAACGAGTCTTCTGATGAACACGTTGAAGTTGTCCTTATAAGCATCTTCAACGGAAATTAAAAAAATAGAATTGAAATTAATGTCACAAACTATAAAATAAAATAATGAGTCTTCGACATGAAGGGTTTGAAGAAAAGCTATAGTCGCAAATTTATAAATTAAAAAAGGAGGCTTCGAAATGAACAGATCTAACGGAAATACAAAAATATAATTCATACTAAATTGAAGGAGTCTTGTTATCAAATACAAACTCCGGAGAAATAGAAAACGTACGTCGTGTTGTCAATCCCGTATTGTATATATTGATTTACAATTTCCATACCACCGAAAATCTCTTGCTAAAAAAAGCTTGAATTTCTGTGTTCGGTTCATAATTTTGAGGGAGTTTAGTTTAGTTTTGATGATGTAAGCAGGTGTAATAAGTGGAGAAAGATAGAGAGAAAAGTGAGAAAAATGATGATGTCAGCAAAACCAAGAGTGGCCCAAAACTGGCCCAGAGCTGCCAACCGAACAAGGCCTAGATAATTCAACAAAACTTTGAGTGTATAATGTGTTAATCACCTTAACGGTTATTGAATGTAACGGTATATGAAAGTGTTAGAATTTAATTTATTTCACTAAATTTAACTTTTTTTTGTTCTTCGTAAATATAATAAAATTAATATATGTAAGATATGTTGCAGTCAATCCAGAATGGTACTGAGATACACAACGGTATTAATACATACCGTCCCAATAGAGAAAACGGTACACTTGTTGGTGCAAGATTTGACAACTTTGGTTTACCACTCGAAGATAGTGAGGGTGAGTTTCTCACCCTATATTTTTTTGGCTTCAAAACAACTCGTTTTCACTAAAAATATTATTTAATTTATTTATTTAGGAGAAATGACGTTCCTTGAGCAATGAAATTTTTTGGACTAAATATCGAAAATACCACTTTGTCAATAGCGGAAACTTAGCATTAATCTTCCCCTGTCACCTTCAAGAATTACATTTCCACATACAACGGGAAAAGATGTTTACTCTGTAAACCAGAATTTGACTAATGAAATAAACAATCTAATCTGCCAATCACTTTGTTTGGAGGATCTGAAAAGTGACAAATTAGGCTTTATAATCTTCAAATCATCACTAAAAAAACACACTACGGAAAAGTTAATGGGGGCTGGCTTGACTTTATACGTTATTCAAATTGCGGAATCCTGAAAAGAGGTCTAGGTTAAATGAACACATGCACTTGACAAAATTAAAAATCTCGCTTTTCGTCACTTGAACAAGACCCATGTCGAGAGTAATATCTCACCTGGGCTGGCTCCCATGTCAGGAGTTTAGTAATATCTCAGTTGGGCGTATGTTAGTTGGGTTGGCTCCCATATCAGGAGGTTAGTAATATCTCAGTTGGGCGTATGTCAACTGGTCTGGCTCCCGCGTCCGGAGTTTAGATTGTGTATGTTGTGTTTAAAGGATCCATCGCACACCTCCCTAGTCACCAATTGCCTAGGTGAGTGGATAAGTGGAATTACCCTCTTATCTTTCTCCAAAAAAAAAAAAAAAGGGGTTTAAAAAGCAACTTTGCTTTTTTTTTTTCATCTTTATTTGATTTTTTTTCCGTTAGTTAGTTTTGTCTCAAGGTTTTGTGTATTATTAATTTGTCTCGACGAAAGGAATTGAAAAAATAAAAAATTATCATTGGAATTCTCAATTTTTTGAATAAATCTGAAAATAAGTCAAAAAATCTGTCTTTTGGCCTATTTTTGTCTTTATTAAAAAAATTAAGTTTGGATCATAATTTTCTTTTCCGATTCCTCTCACCGAGAAGAACCAGCAATCCATAAAAATTTGACACGAAACTAACAAATGCGAGAAAAATTAGAACAAAGACGAAAAATAAGCAAAGTTGTTTTTTAAGCCGAAATAAGGGACTTACGCCCCTAAATTTATAATCTCGATTTCTACCCCAATTAAGAACCTTGAAATTACTAGGGCTTTGTCCGAGTGTTAATTAAGTTCAACGCTTTAAAATTAGTTAAAGTAAATGTAAGATACTTTGGACGCTCTAAAATAGCGGTGCTCACAGTCTGGATTGGCATCAATCCAATCCTAATCCGCGAGTCACGGTTTTTTGAAAATAAAATCCGTGTCCGATGTAAAAGTCTCACGGTTCGGTTCCAATTCGATCCGCGAGTCACGAATCGATTCCAGATTTGCCCACGAATTTTCATTTTGGACAAATTGATTGAACCAATCTAAAATTGAACATTATGGAATCAAAATAGATAGCCAAAAAACAAAACTCAAAACTCATTTTGGAATTCCAACACAGTAGGCTATAAATTTGAGCTTGAGCATTGTAAAGTGTAAACATCAAACTTGTTAAATATGCCAACAAACACATCTAAAAAAACAGTTACAAACACAAAACTAAGATATCATTTTGGAATTCCAATCAAAGCAGGCTACAAAATTTGAGCTTGAAAATTGTGAATTAGTAAAGTACATAAAATCATTTATCTATACATGTATATTTATTTTTTATTTTTTTAAATTACATATAATAAAAATCTCACGGTCTGGATCGGTTAATCACCGGTTTCAAAATCAAAATTCATGTCCGGACCACGAGTCACGGTTTTTTATTTTTTGAATCCGTGTCCGGACCATTAATCCAAGGTTAAAATCCAAAACGTGCAGATAGTTCGATCCGGACCGGTTTTACGGTTTATTGATTTTTTTGAGCAGTCATACTCTGAAATTAGTCAAGGCAAACATAAGATGCTTAGGGATGGCAATGGATCGGTTTGGTCCAGGTTTTGCGATTACCATACCCAAATCCAAAGCATTTATCTATACCTAAATCTAAGCGCCGATATCCAACGGGTATGAATTTTAGTGCACCATAACCAAACCATATGGATTTGGATTTTATCCAAACTTTACCAAACCCGCATTAATATTCATTTCATCGATGAACATATGAAGAAAAAAGATTATATATTAAAATAAAAAAGTAACATGTCGTATGATTTTACTATTAAACATCTAAATTCCAACACAATCAAAAGAAATAACTATATAATAAAACTTTTCTTAAGAGGTTCCTATAGAGACTCTTGAGATTTTTAAGGAATTTGAGAAGAATAAGGAGGGAGATGATATGAAAAGTCACTGAAAGTTATGAATTGAAAAATAAAAATTACGTGTCTATAAAAATATAATATGTTTATATATATCCTATAAGTAATATTATATGGATCGGTTTGGGTTTGGGTTTGGCCGAATACTTACTAAAACCAAACCCAAATCCAAACCCGTTGAGTATCATGTTTTGAAAATCAAACCCACCCCATAAGTAAAATATAAAAATCGCTCCGATATGGTTGGTTTGGTTTGGGTATTTACGGAAAACCTGGGGGTACCCCATACATTTGCACCGAAAATGCACCCCACGCCTTCGGCGACCCTCTTTTGGGTCCCACATGAGTGATCCGAACCGTTCATTGTTCTTAAAATATTTTTCCGAGGGGGCCCACCAAAAATCAGCTCGATCGGACGGTTAGAAGTGCTTGAACCAAAATCTCACCGTTTCAAATAAAATCTCACCGTTTCAAGCACTTCTAACCGTCCGATCGAGCTGATTTTTGGTGGGCCCCCTCGGAAAAATGTTTTAAGAACAATGAACGGTTCGGATCACTCATGTGGGACCCAAAAGCGGGTCCCTGAAGGCATGAGGTGCATTTTCGGTGTAAAAAATGGGGTACCCCTAGCAGGGTTCGGGTATTTATTGGTTTTGGATGAAATTGTCATCCATAAAGATGCTGACAGAATATCCATTGTTAGAGATATTCTGGGTCGGCTGCCGCCAATTCCACTCAACTACCTCTGATGGCGGCTATTTATATTTTATTCAATGGTCCGTGACAAAAAGGTTTCCTACAATCACGCGATGCATGTTTTATGCACCAACATCAACTTCAGACAAAAACACCACAATTGTGTACAATAAGGTAAATTTCTTTTGTTGACATGTCTATTATCAACAAGTTTCACGAGTACTCCAATAACGAGGCATAGAGAGCTTATTTTTGAAAAACTTACCCCGCCGGTAAAAATAAAAGTTTTAGAGTTTAAATTATTTCTACCGCTGGAAAAATAAAAGTTTCCTTCAAATCGATTATATTGTGCTACATGTCCGCGTTCTAGTATTCAAGACCACTGTTTGGACACATGATGCAATACAATCGATTTAGAGAAAACTTCTGTTTCGACCGACGGTGGAAATAACTTGTTATTCCTAGTTTTTCAAAAAATTAAATCAAAATTTGATAAAATCACCCCTTGATTTTATCAGATGATGAGGAGGGGTGATTAAATCACAGCTTTTTTGCATCAAAGATAAAATCAAACAAGAATAATCTCTAACTTTTATGCATAAAAACCTTAAACCTTGACAGTAGCATTCACTTATTTTTTGTGTGGAACCCTTTTATGAAAAGATGGTTTTATAGTAGTTGATATTTTTCCAAATATTTGTTTTTAATTAGAAGCATATACAACTCATTAGTCATTACACTGTGAAAACTTCAAAATTGTATTTGTTTGCTTTAGCGATTTCATTTCGAGTTTGATACATTCTCAACTCCAGACACTGAACTTAGCCAATCTTATTTTTTAGGGTGGTGATGACGTGAAATCTAGTGTTGTTAATATAAAATTTTACTGCAGAAAAGAGTTGCACCACGTGCATGGTACAAGACTCTTACGCACTAAAGTTTTGACATTAACGAAAACAATTTTCGCATTATCATTTTTTTATTTTTAATATAGATCAATTAAATTCGGTGATGTAACAGAACTATAATTGACACGTGCCAAACACGCCTTTGTCCTTTTGGGGCAGCAATTTTGGCTCATCACTTGACTTCACCAAATAAATTGGGGAAATTATGACTTTAGTAATCAACATAAGTACATAACAAGTTAACCCATTCAAACTATAGGGAGCTGCTACAATATCTTCTCGGGGAATACTGTTTTCTCCTTATAACGTTAACTACTCAATGACATAACATTAATCATAAGAAGACGTTGAAAAAAAAAAAAAAAAAACCTCGAATGGTGCAACAAAAACCACAAAATGGCGTAACATTTTCAAACCCATTAACATTCACCAAAGCAAGGCATAACATTTTTTCCATATCATTCATATAACATTTTTATTCAAAATTATTTTTCTTAATGTGACTCCCGTCATGGCTGCGGATCTGCTGTCCCGAAAACCCTGTCCCGACTCCCTGTCCTGTTCATCTGAGCCGTCCATCTGAGTACTCGATAGCTCAGATTCATAGATGAATGTGTATGGCTCAGATTTGTTTGGGGTGAGATGGAATTTGAGCCGTTGATTTCTTGGATGGACAGTTCGGATGGACGGGATAGGGAGTTCGGGACAGCGGATCCGCTTCCTCCCGTCATAACATTAACCACTCATTAAAATAATATTTACCTTGAGAAGGTGTAACATGTTACAATTGGAAGACACGAAGAAAGGGATATATTAGAATCTTATCACACTACAATATACTATTACAGAGGGCGTTTTCGTGAGAAGCCAGTACAATAAGTGGTCTAAATTAAAATTTTTAATTACATTCAAGTTTTAACTATCTTGGAATCCAATTGCTTCAACAATAACAAATCTTAGAATTTGAAACAACCCTATCGATTGGGGATCAAGCCAATACATATATTACGGTAAGTAAACACGTTCCTAAAATCTTTTTATTTTATTCGTTTCCTTCAATCGTCGTACATAGCACAGGTTCATGCGTTCGTACTTTTACCGTGTGTAAGTTTTGCATTTTATTTTTATTCGTCTTATCTGGTAAAAAGTCTATGCGCATGCTTTCTAATGAGTTTTCTTTATCGTAATATATTTAATGATCAAAATTGTTTTTTCTTGGTCGCTTGGACGAATTTGGGACCTCCATTAAAAAAATTGATAGAAAGGGGGGATGAATCTAAATGCCGGCGCTTTGAACTTTCTATGCAAATCTCCAGCACGTGCCTCAATCTCCAAAAGCATCAACTTGCATTAGGATCCGTTCAAATACAGATCTATTGCAATATACTCCTTCCGTCCCTAAATTTTGGTCCCTCGTCCAATTCTAATCGAATAGAAAACTCGTTATGAATTTAAATCGGTAATGAATTTTATATTCAATATGGATCTTGTTTGATAGATCTCGATAAAATCTATAAGACAATGTTTTTAAAATCACGTAAAACAATGTAAATTACGAGATATAACCAATTGAAAAGTGGCACGAACTTCCAAAAGGAACAAATAAATGGGGACGGAGGGAGTATATGGGCGATATATGAGTTCCACTACCTATTCGGATTCTGGACATTCGGACCTCCGTGATTCGAGCATTTTTTTGACAATCTGAACCGTCAAATGTGTTCAGAATACAGTTTTTGCGAAAACTGCTTGGATCAAGCCCTTCCCGGTATTTTTTTTTGAAGATTTTTCATGTGGACCCTTGAAAACACCTTTTGAACACATTGGACGGTTCGGATTTCCCAAAAACAATTTTTAACGTGAAAAAATTATATTTTTTCTTATTTACGGGAGGTTCTTACTAGAAAATTTGCCTATATATAAAAATATATAATTCCGGTTTCTGGAGTACCTTACACATATTTTGATTAATTTTAATTGACTACGTTTTTTTTTTTTTTTTTTTTCTGTCCTTTTAAAACTCATAAAGCCCTTCTATACAAGAACGGGACTACATACATCCACTTGCGAAAGCATTGATAAGAAATTATTCAAAGCTTTTAAGATAACAAAAACCATTGAGTGATAATATACAAAGTATATCAATGAAGGCAACAAAATATCTTCTTATTTTGAGTACACAATTTTGAAAAGTTAATGGGCAAAAATTAATACAATTATTTTCGTCTTTTGAAAATTTAAAGGGTTCAGAATTAATGAAAAAAAGTGGTAAGATAATTTTGAAAAGTAAAATAAATGTTACACGAAAAGTGTAATGATGATGTATTCTTGACAAGTTGCAGAGGACCCAACTACAATGATCGGAGCTATGAGCCTAGTTTTGGACACTAAACAGATGATTGGAAAAAGGAAGGGGCGAAGAAACATATCTTTTGAAAGATAAACAACTGTCTACATACCAAAGATTATGGTATTCAAGGAAACATGTGTTTAAATTCCATTGGGGCAAGTTCCATTGATAAGTTTTATTCTCAGCCGTTAATTTCAAGAACTAAGATGAAGTGTTTTTTTACGTGTTTTCGGAAAACATTCAAATCTACGTAAAAACATTCCCACACCCAAATTTAATTCCTCAAATCTGCCTCCAATAAACCCTAGAAAGCATTCTCTATCAATAAACACATTGAACTATGCAATCACGTGAAGTTTATGGAGTAATTAAATCTTTCCTCCCACTTTATATCACGTTGGGCAACCTCTTTGATTTTTGGAAGATTCCCACCTTTTTGTGATATGAGAACATGGTTCTTAATGGGTTTTTTTCTACAATGGAGGCCGGTGGTGTTAATATGTAGGGGTTTCCATGGCAGAAAATGGATAGAGGACTTCCAATTGATCCAATTCGAGTTCCAATCTGTACATATATTTTCTTTAGTTTGCAACTTGATTTTGAAGCCCAAAGGAGTTAAAACCCAATACCCTATTTTGATTGCTATAATTTTGTTGCATAAATTTGATTGTGAATGGCTGGGATAGAGAGGGAGAGAGAGGGCAGAGATGGAATTTTGTAGCGTGAATGGGGAGGGAGAGAGAGGGCTGTAGCATTGTGGGAGAGAGAGAGGGAGATAGCATGAAGGTGAGATATAGGGGGGAGTGTAATAACGCAACTTCTAATCTCAGCCATCAGTTTCAATGGCTGAGATGAAGTGTCTTTTTATGTGTATCAGAACCATCTCCTAAATTCCAATTCTCTTTTGTATCACAACCCTGTCAACCCTAACCCTACTCTTTATGTTCATTAACAGCTCCACAAAAGCCAGGTTCGTACCTAAACTATTCATGCTGCTATTTTCGGTTATAGGACACTCTAACTTGCCAAGCAAAAAGTCATAACAATTATAGTAGTAGGAGTGTAGGAGGACACTCCTAACACTTGTAGCCTTGTAGGACACTCCTAACATGACCCTAAAGTTAGTTTGGTTAGTAGATTTGCTTTCAACACAGTAATTGACTAGAATTTAATTGATTATAATTTAATTCTTGGAGTCAGGTTGCAAGAAAAAGAAATACTCCTAGTTTTAATTCCCTAGTCCTGGTGTGTTCGTGTTGCAACAAGCTTTTATTACGTCAACACGAGCTCAAATCGAGCAACATAGTTTGTTCATCAGCCCTACAACTGGATGAAGTGCAAATAAAGGGCCTCTCCACTGGGATTTGCTCTAGTTTCCAAATCTTACTGTACTTAAGGCATTTCCGGGTGATCTGTATGAAGAACAAATAATGCCTGAACGTAGAATGAACAATTTAACTCTTGCTTTTCCCAGTGATTTGTCACAACCTTAGCCTGTATAACACCACATCACTGTATGCAAACACGGTCGTCGCACAAATCATTTCAATTTTCTTCTTGTTTTTTTCATTTTTGTTGTGTTCAGAACCATGTATTAGATTCCACTAGAACAAAAGTTTTAAAAAACAAGCAGATCGAAGTACAAGTTTGTTAAGTAAAACTAAATTTTCATGGAATTCTGCAACCGACAACCTGTTCTCGAGTCCACGTGAAATACACGTTTAAATTACCTGAATAACATTTTTAAGAAGTACACAAACAGGGCTTTCCTCAGGCCAAGAAAGAAGCCGAGCAAGTCCACCCATCAGCAGCAGCCTTACATGGACTGAAGATTCGAACAGATCAATCCATCCTTCCCTTCAGAATCCTCTCTGTTACTTCTGTTGGTGTGCTGCAACAAAGCAAATACACCTGTTTATACCTATGAATACTAAATTTGACAAAGAAATGAGAAACTGAAGGCCCCCATGATGTTGTCAAAGATCCTCCGCCGCGAAACAAAAAGGCAAACTGAATAAATTTCACGTGTAATTTCAAAATTTATCAACGAACCATCTAATTTGAAAACTTATCAACATCATAATCACTGTGTCTCAACTGAACACTAAATGTTTGGCAGTTCTGAATGTGACGAGACATAAAACTTCGCCGTCAATCTCAAACATCCAATTTCAAACAAATATTTGTCTGTGCTGCAAGAATATAATGAACTATTAACAAGCGGGGTCTGAGCAACAAAACAGCCATTAGGTTATGGACTAGGGTGCTTATACTCTGGATGGCCATAACATTTGCTAGTCCGTAGCACAACTTATAGCAGAGAAAAAAAAAAGAAAGAAGAAAAGAAGTAATGCTTCCAAACAAGATATTAGATTAAAAGAGAGTAGAAAGCATTCACAAGGCTTACACAACATAGACATGTCCTCCCCAACCACTCAGACAGTCACGGTCTACCGATGATAGCAATGCTTGAGAGATAGTCTCAAACAACTCTTCAGGTTCCTGAATGAGAGGAAAAGAAAGTTACAGCTGCAGTTACGAATATTTTCAGTTGCTTGAAATTAAGAAGTTACAACCAAGTATTTTCTACTCTCCGCTTGTTAGGTGGAAAAGAACATGAATATGAGATCCTTACAAGAATCGGGAAAAATAAATTTAAAAAATCAATAGAAGATGTTAGAGCTTGTCCCACATTGGTTAATTATAACCTCCAAAGCTAGTATACGAGCCTGAGCGGCCTCTCCACTCATTGCCAATTGGTTTTGAGTTGGATGCTTAACATGGTATCAGAGCTAGGCTTTCGGAGGCTTTTAGACAAGACTCTTGGTTGATTACCTTGTTGTTTGTGCCTCAAGTGCACCTTGTTTCGTTGTTTGTTGTGATCCCTATGATATGGATACGTTGTTCATCTTCCCACATGCGAGTCGTGGTCGCACGTGCAGAAGAATGTTAGAACTTGTCCCACATTGGTTAATTATAACCTCCAAAGCTAGTATACGAGCTTGAGCGGCCTCTCCACTCATTGCCAATTGGTTTTGAGTTGGATGCTTTAACAGAAGACAAGTAAGAGTTATGCGACATGTTTGATCCTTCTTCACCCTCCCCTATCCTTGCTGTTGAAAGATTGTATACTTTTCCCATACACTTGTCCAAAATGTCCTTTTAATCCTTCCTGTGCCCCCAAGGAAGTATTTCTATGCAATTTCTACTGACAATATTCCAGAAAAAAAGTAATGATTTGCAGCCTCAGTTATTTGACCTCTTAAAGAGTGAATTATGCTGGGAAATTTAATAGCAAGAACATAGCTTAAGCAGCAAGCAACCCTCCTACCCTACCAACCATGGTTTGAAATATTGGTGATACCTAACGGTATCAGTAACTGCACATGTAACGGTGTTATGTAATGGAATCAGCAGTAACGTAACGGAAGTAACAGTCCATTACGCCTTTACCAGCAAAATAAGCACTGTTACAGGCAAAATATGGCCATTATGGTATCGGTAATTTTTCCCTACGTTGTGCATTATTTTAAAAATTTCAGGTCTCCAGTCACCGATGCATTACGCAGCAACAGTTACACCCTGAAACCACGACATCGCAACCAATATCGTAATGGTGACCGATACAGATTTCAAACCACGATACCAACTCATGAAAGCAAAATGCATGATGACAGGATACAGTAACAAACTGCCAATATTTGAACCCAGGACCTCCTGAGACAAAGGTGTTGAGATATTTCTTTCTAACAAAGTCCAGAATGATGGGGTGACGGGAACAAACATAGATGACAAAGTGATGGGGAATCTTATTATTATTATTTTTTAAGTGCTAAATATAGCACCACCTAAGACAAGATGATAGCAACTGACCAAAACTAAATTAATGATTGACCTTTTGGTTCCATCACCCAACCCACCATCTCTCCCAGTCACCTTTCACCCAGCTCCCCACACAAACTTCGTTTTTGTGCGGCACTTAATAGATTGTAAGTTCATTAAACATGTCAAAAGCCATGAGGAACAAACGCTGCACATAAGAAGATACAAGTTCCTCATCATACAAGATATGCATGTAGATTTGTACGAATATATGTCGTGAACCACTTCGTACGAACTTTTTGTCTTGAATATATTCATATCTACATGGGTATCTTCATATGCATGATATTCACCATTAGAGCACGCGTGGTTCACGACCCACTTTTGATGGTGTAATAGACCTCCCAATACATGCATATGTATCTTAGATGCAGGATCCTCCTACAATGGGTGACGAATCCGCTCTAGACCCTTACATCCACGCTCCCAAGCGTGATGATGTAATACACCTACCAATACATGCATATGTATCTTAGTTGCAGGATCCTCCTGCTATGGGTGACGAATCCGCTCTAGACCTTACTTCCACGCTCCCAAGCGTGGATCTCCTAAAACCTCTTCAAGCAACTAACATACGGATGTCTTTGCTCACCCCTCAACTCAAACTCCCACAGGAAGGTTTCACGATAAGGCTTACAAGGGGATTGCTTCCTAAAACTGTATAACTCATCATCTAAATGTTTATATTCTAGACTCTTCACTATATTTGGATTCCACATCTGAAAAAGCAGATACATTTCATTTGATAATCAACCGAAAAAACAATTGTAGAGCCAAATCAGTTAAATCTTGACGAACCATGTCTGGCTTGAACATTGCTTCACAGGCACCATAGAGAGACTCAGAGGCTGTCCCAGAAACAACAAAATCTTTTGCAAGCTCCCTGCATTCAAGAAAGAGTAGAATAAAAATAAAGCGTCCATATCATGCCACCATTGGACCAGGGAAGATTCATTTAACCATATTGATCAAGAAGTAAGCTTCACTTTATTTATACCTCAATGAAAACTGCCTATACAAGAGCAGAACCATGAAATCCAACCTCTTCGAGCATACAAAAAGAGAACTCAAGTAAAAACATATCTCTAGTCAACAAATGATGCAGAAAATAAAAGCCAATTGACAAGTGTTTCCATTATCACTACTATCCTAGATATTAGTGGGTCATTAACATCTTATACACCCAAAAAAAGGGAAACAAATCTGAAGGCAAATTCTACTGCTTTTATGTCACTTTAACATAAGACATAAGACAGACGAGTATTTTAAGTGTATTAGGGCAACTAGAAAACTAGCATCACCTCTGATCTTAGCTCAATGCATAGAACAAAAAAAAAAAAAAAAAAGGCAGATACACACATCCATTGTAGCCATTCCATTAGTTCATTGGTTCATGTCAGCTGTGAAGTGTAAGAAAACAGAACCAAAAAGAGTTGCCTTTTACCACCCCGATATTCATCGGTTAAAGTGACTTTCACAATGCACGACGTTGAAATCTGGATATGGCAGCTGAAGTTCAACATGAGTTGCAGGCAAGCACAATAAGGTGGGATCTTTCCATTTAAGAAAATAAGAAAATGCAGGAAAGTCCTTTGCGCCAGGTCTGCGCGATTCAAGACCGGTATTTAGAACTACCATTGAAGCTACTCATAACAAAGGATATTACAGAGGGTGCCCTCCTGAAACCACAGGAGGTTTGGGAGTGTCCCTCGAGAAGAAATTTATGCATCTAGCCAAGGCTTTCCCCATCTGGAAACATCAGAAGCCAGTAGATGCTCTATAACACGTGCTTGTAGCAGAAATATTGTACTTCAGAACGGATTATCTTATCATTGAAACCAATACATTAGTATATTATCCCTCAGGACCATACATTACTCAAACAGTCAACTTCCACAACAGTTAAAACAACAACAATAACACTACCAATATAATCCCCAACCGATGGGGTTATGGGCAGGGTTGGACAGAGACCTAACCGCTGGCAATATGCACAAAGTGGCTGCCAACAGTTATTAGAATCATACAACTCAGGATTCGTATCGTTCGATTCACACAATCAAGTGGGTCATCAATACGAATAGGCTGCCTGAATCAAAAATAGCTGCGAATTGCAAGGGTATCAGTGAATTGGTGATCCAAATCAGTGAATCGGCGAATCATTCAATTCATTTTCAATTTCATGAATTCATGTTTTATGCTTCTTATGCTTCTTCTTCTCTTTTTTTTTTTTTTTTGCCTTTTTGATGTTGGAAAAGGTTCAAACTACTCCATTGGCCTCCGTCCCATTTTGTTTGCTCTTTATGGGGATTCCAACTTTTTATGGAGTCCTCCTAAAGTTGTTGAGATTTCCACAATTACCCTTCAAAAACAAGTACAACCCCATGCACTTTAAGTCCAACACAACTTATAATGTGTAAAATTGGAAAGTTGCTTTGTTTTGGTAGTTATTTTGGAAATAAAGCAAACATTTCGAGACGGTCCAAAATAGAAAGATAAGCAAACAAAAAGGGACAAAGGGATTATTTCTTTAAGGTCTTTAGTATTGTTATATGCAATCTTTTGTCTATGTTTCTCCTTATATAGTCTCAATACTGTATTTCTCTCTTGTTAAGTATTATGGGTAAGTAGAAAGTGAGATTTATTACAAGAGGGAATCGAAAATGACAAAAAACAAATGGAATACAGCCCCCCTAAAGACCTTCTAAGGGTTTGTTTTTTACTTATAACTATTTTTCACAAAGAGGACCTATGAAGCACCGACACTTCTAGAGGTCACCGTATCTGCGTATTGGACACAAGGCAAGCGGGGACGAGTATGGGACACGCCACGTGGTGTGTCCCTCAAATTAAATTAATTTTTGGAGGGGGCCACAGCGGATGTGGATTTGCAATTTTTTTAAAAAATTCAGGGGTAAAAAAGTTATAGCTGTAAATACTTGGGCTGAAATACTGATCAAGCCCTTACCGATATCCAAATGAGTTGATTTTTTACGGGTACTCCTAAAAACAAGTTTTAAACAAATTTTAAATTGCTCCGATTATTAGCACGGAGCTCCGATTATTGTTGTGTCAAATGTTACGTCCCCGGAACCGCCCCATATTAATAAGAATTGCCATGTCCCGTGTCCGTGTCTATTACTCCCTATTATTATCAAATCATCATTTAGAACAAACCTTCAATTGATTTAGGTCTAAAACTTTCATTTATAGTATATATAATTGTAACCCTAATCAATAAACTTATGTTTCCATCTATTATAGAAATCATAACTGAACTGGAGCGATCCAGATTCCGATTCGATTGGAAAAGACCATTTCAATTCTCGATTTGAAAACCTTGGCCGATAACCAAAACAAACACATGAACTTTGCCGGTTGGAAATCTAAAACTCTTAGGTGCAACAACAAAAAGTAAAATATCTCTTCACCAGAAAATAAATCGAATAAAGTGTACAAAACAAAACAAGCTTTCTAAAAAGGGTTAAAACTCTTCTGTATTATTAACCCATCAGATAAGGAGAGGAGACAATTAACATACTTGGCTCCAATTGAATCCATGGTGCAAATGAATGGTTTGTTTTCATCTCCCAATCCGGCAATTACAGGCTGGCAGAAGTATGGACCAAACCTTCATCAAGAAAAGTTATCATGTTATAGGCTTAGCTTACTCACCAAATCATAAGGAAGCAG
Organism: Vaccinium darrowii; assembly: GCA_020921065.1. Lineage (NCBI taxonomy): Eukaryota > Viridiplantae > Streptophyta > Magnoliopsida > Ericales > Ericaceae > Vaccinium > Vaccinium darrowii. The sequence continues at coordinate 27,327,992 of CM037152.1, forward strand.
AATAGAGAGTAGAGCCAAGCAAAACAGCAAATAACACACAATAGAATCACATAGGTCCTATATTATCTGCTTATATTTTTCGATCTGGGCCCACAAGGCAATGCTTCCAAGCAAAACAGAAGGGGAGAGAGAGAGAGAGAGAGAGAGATTTCTTCTTTTCACAATTTGAATTGCACTCTGGTGACTTTTCAAACAACTGTTATAATATGAAAATGTAGTTTAACAAGCAAACAAGATTGGGAGTGAACCATGATAATGCTGACTGGTAAGCAGATTAGACACCGAAAAACCATGATAACATAAACTGAGACTTACAATGTTATGTTATGCTCAGGATGGGATCCATTGCTGAGGGGAGGAAGTAGATTCAATTCTTCTTTTCTACCATGAGAATGTTAGTGATGGTGAATAGTATTTATATTAACTTCTTCCACACTTACAGGACCAATGAGGCAAAAAGGACCCTTTGCACATTTCTTGTTCGTTCTGGTTGTGATATCGTCGAGATGCATGACTGTGAGTCAGTGCAGGGAGGTTTCACTGAGGGCTTCAAGGTGGAAAGGGTGAATGGCTCAACGTGGGTGAATGTCATCTAGCAGATGTAGATTTTCACTTTTTTAGGCTGGAGTGTGATTATGCTTGGTGGCAGTTTCTATCCTAGGTAAGTAGGGAATGGAAATCAAAGCTCATTCCACCGGAGAAGGTTAGTGACAGTGATATTAGCTGGAGTCCTCGGATATAGCGTTAGACTAGTTCTATCATCTTATTTAGGATGCGCCTGTAGGTTCTTCTTTCAAACCTAGTCAAGTGATCTTCCGGGGGCATATCATAGGCATTTGACGTGTTGGAAGAGGAAAGACATTATAAATTGGGGAGACATAATTAGAGTACTTTATCCAGTATGCCAGCATAATTGTTTAGTCTCTTTTTCCCTCTATAATCTATTGCTAGGAGGAACATTCAGATGAGTGGGACTAAGATTAGTTGGCTGGGACTCTGGTTGGTTGAGTGGGACTATGTCTGCATTCCTTGGAATCACAAAGCTGAAAGACTTGACCAAAACTTATCAGGAAGTGGCTATGAAGATTTGCAAGTGATGGATGTGATGGTGGTCGTGGGTGGATAAGGGTGGTAGGCATTGAAAGACAGGTCAGGGCAGGATTGGTCCACATTGAAGGTGTACGCCTTTGAAAAGGAGTTAGAAAGGGATGAAATATTTTTTCCTTGGTTAGGGATGGGAAGGGACAAAGGTGAAATCTAACCTAATACTGATGTGAAGAAGATAAAATAGAGGTACTTTTCCCATCATTTTCAGGGTGGCAGCAAATGAGGAGGCTGCAGTTGTTGATTACTCATGCATAGGGGTACTTAATTTATTTTGGAATCTCCCGACAAAGACAGGCGCAAGATTGGCATTTCGCATAGTTGGAGCTCGAGATCACTGAGAAGCTGTACATCCAGTCAAGTACAAGGGAAGGGTAAGATTCTGCGAGATGATATTATTGTCAATTGGGGGCTTTCAAATGAAATTCCACTATGATATCTTGATTGGGCAATATGTTTATTGGTCCCCATGAAAGATACAAGGGCCCCAAAACTCCTAAGGTGATATTTTTTCTTGTGATGTGCACTCATGACTAATGTAAGATCCACGCTATAAACTGTTAGATTCAAAGAAGACAGGAGGAGGGTGATCCACCGTACCATATCATTATTCATTTCGTTTTTGCAACAGAGTTTCAGCTGGTCCATTATCTCTTGGTCTAGGATAGAGTGAATGCTGCTCTTGGGAGTGCTAGAGATTCTACATTGTTCGCGGGTGCTACACTAGATAAGAGGAGGAAGAAGATGGGCTTTTACTTACCCCATGAAGAATCATGTACAGAGCAGAATCATATGTATTTCGGTAGAGGTTATATTGAAAAGGATGAAAAAGTAATTTCTCAGTTATGAAAGGTTTACGAAGTACTACATGAAGACTTTTTAGAGATTTAATAACCATGGAGGTGCATGGGCCATGAGGACTTTCTTGGGGTTTGGTTTCCCCGAGCTTCCATGAGGTTTGAAGGTTAATAAAAAAAAAGTGGATATCTAAATATGAATGAAACTTCGATTTAAAATTGACCCTGAAGACTTTTCATGTTTTGAAAATGACACGTGATGGCCATCGCCGGTCATTTTGCGGCGAGAAGAGAATGCAATATATGGTGTTTGAAGCTTTCTGTCGTGAAGAGTATTGTTCAGGACAAGAGTTTCTATGGGACACCTGTGGATTCTAGGTATTTGCAGCTTGAAGTAAATTGGGGCAAATTAGGAATTTGGAAGGGCTCAGAATAGCAAAATTTGGTGAAAATATAAAATGCCCTGTTAAAAGAAGAAAGACGGGCGGGTACACTTGTATCTCACTACCTCTGCCAGCGGATGTACTTAACGGTACAATTGCTTCAATACTTTTTCTTTTGATGTTGTGACTAGAAAAACATCCTATAACAAAACATTTATTCCAACAACTGTCTTAAGATTTCTCCAATACTAAATCCACAGATTTAGAGATACGTCGCTGTCAATTGTCGTATATAGGAACTTATTCCTATCATGAGTAGCAGCACCAAAACTGGTACCGTCAACAATCCCGGTCAAATATACATGTCCAGCTACTGGCCTGACCTTATGTCGAAACTTAGGTTTAAATGAATTTATTTCACGAGGTAGCGAATTCGGTAGACTAAAGTACTAAACCTTGACATCCCTATTGGTAGAATAGTCTACAACCTAAAAATCGCAACCTAGGTCTGAAGATCCAGGGGTATATACAGTAAAATGCTATAGCACCACCATTGCAACTCTATGGATATTGCAATATCTTATTAAGTACTCTTGCATTGTGCGAGTATCCATGGGCACGCGAGAGATAACATGATAGTGCAGGAAAAATCAAAGTTCACGGCTTCATTTGATTGAAGCAATTGCAATTAGTTTATAACTTTGAAACCTTTAAGTGCAAAAAATACGAAAGCATTCTCTCTCCCTTAGCTACAATGAAGGATGGAAATGCTATCCTGGTGTAAAACATCCCCAAAAAATGTTCGATTTCAAACCAAGCACAATTTCTAAGCCCAAATTCAAGTATGTTAAAGACGAGAAGACCAAAGACAAAAATTTAGGTTTTATGCTACCATAAAGCATCTTGACTATAGCTTACAAAATCCGTTGGCATGCACAACAAAGCAATAACCTAATATCCACAATGCCATATTTGCATATTTATCCACCATTTACCTACCTTTTCTCATAAAGAAGGGCAGAAACAAGGCTGGCAAAGGTTTCAGGCTTCATGTTCCTCTCTTCTCGAAGCTCATATAGTTTGTGTCGGAACACCAGCCGCTGGTATCTACAAAATTAATTGAAAAGTCACAATGACAACCAAGGAAATCCAAAAGTAAAAATCTACTAATGATCTGGTACGGTCCGCATCCATGAAAGGTGCATAGTTATATGCCCCAAACATAATGATTCGAGATTACCATGAAGACTAATTACATAACAAAATTTGCCACAACCTTCATGACTTCTCTCCCCAGTGAGTCTTCTAACGACAAAAACTACAGTGACTCGTAACATCTTCAAAGTGCCATAACCTTAACACAAACTCTCATAAATTAAGACTAGTCATGGTGAGAACTTAGTTACTCCTTTTTTTTCATTCCAATCAAAAAGGGTGTCAAGGCTACCTTTTACGCGCACCTAGACTAGTCACTGGGTATTTAACCATCCACTAGCGGGGGGCCCCGGGCAAACCACATATGAACTAGCCTCACAAGAGTTAATAACACCTATGACCTAGGAATTTTGAATCTGGGACCTAAGAGGAAGCAAACCAAGCTCTCATACCTTGACCACCAGGGCCACCTTCAGATTTAAGAACACAGTTATTCGCAGCACGTGCCACAATGATTCACGGCATGCACTGAGAAACATGGGCGGTTGTACTGTAGAATAAGAGGGTTCTAGCCAACCCCTGGATTAAAAAAATACACTAAAATTTCGCCTGTTTGTACACATAATTTGATTGTTCTTTCATATTGTCAGTACTGAATCATTCATGCAAAGCCAAATTAAAATGAAAAATGACTTAAATTTACAATTATGTAACTCAAAAAAGGAAAATAAACCATGCCAAGTAAATTTTCAACCAAAATAAATATCTTAACCTTATTTTACGGATTTGTTTATCATACAATTATTTTAGGGGTTTGTTTATCTTAACATTATTTAACGATTTGTTTACAAAAAATTACTTTACGTATTGGTAACCGCTGAACTAAAATCCTGGAGGAACCCTGCCAAAAAATATCATACTCTTAGATGGTGGGTGGGGTTTATACCTCTACATACCCTCAAAAATGGGAAATGGAAAAACTTGAATAAAAAAAAAAGATCGAATTAAAAAAAAAAACAGAGATAAAGTAATCTAGAGTATAGTTACAGAGTCTGAGCGTCAGTGGCGAGCCCTGAGAGACCGATGAATAGCTTATCATGAATCTTGTAAATCTTCTGAAAATCAGTGGCGATTGTCTGAAGCTGAACGCCGAGTCGACGATCGCTGGCAATGGCGAAGCAATTCTTGCCTACCATCGCCACTACGGCACTTCCGTTGTACTCGAAGATCTGTAAATTAGTTCCAAGCAAATAAGCATTGACACAGTGCGATTTGAAAAAAAAATTAGGGTTTTCGATAGTCAGCGATACGTGTATATAGATGTAGAGAGTAAATCAGTTCCAAGCAAATAAGCATTGATACAGTGCGATTTGAAAAAACTAGGGTTTTGGATAATGAGTGATACGAGTATGTAGATGTAGAGAGAGAAAGAGAGAGAGAGGGAGAGGGGAAGTGACGTACCGACATTGGAGGAGATCGTTGAAACTTTGGAACTGGGTGAGAAGATTATGCAAAACGGAGAGGGGTTCTTGTTGAGTGGTGGCTTGGAGGAGACTCCAGTTCCAAATTCTGATTCCAAGGGAGGAGATTGTCTTGAAGAGGAGGGCAGAGCAAAATTAACCGGACCGGGTTTTTTATTTTAAGAACCTCAGAACTGTTTGTTTTCAGACCCATTGGTTTGTTTTTCAATCGGGATAATGATACGCGTACAGAAAAAATGGGACCGAAATTGTACCGATCGCGTTCGGGGACCCACTTTTGGGTCCCACACGAGTGATCCGAACTAGGGGTGTACATGGTCCGGTTTGGACCGGTTTTGTAGAAATCCGGGAACCGAACCATATCTAACGGTTCCAAAGAATTGAAAACCATAACCAAACCAATAAACATATAGAACCAAACCACACCAAACCATTAGACCAGTCCGGTTTGGTTCGGTTTTCGGTTCTAAACCATGTTAACATTCAAAAATTGAAAAAAAAAATTGTCCTCAAAATTGTTGCAACTCCTTCATAAAACTACTACACCATTATACCAACCCACAAATAGATTAAGAAGTCCATCGATAACTAAAATAACTATTAAAATATCATTATTGATATAGATGGCAGATGCAACATTAAAACTTAAAACTAACAAAATTATCAAGCATGTGTAGGTATATATATTATATTATATTATATAATGGACCGGTTCGGTTCAAACCACGGTTCCTAATATGAGACCGGGGACTGAACCAAAATATCCGATTCTCATTTTTTTAGAACTAGAACCGATCCATTAAACCATAGAACCAATCCAAATAGACTGGTTTGGTCTAGTCGGTCCGGTTTCACGGTTTTTTCGGTTTTCTTGTACACCCCTAATCCGAACCGCTCATTATTCTTAAAGCATTTTTTTGAGGGGCCCCACAAATTTTCAGCTCAATCGGACGGTTGGAAGTGCTCGAGCCAAAGTCTCACCGTTTGAATCAAAACATTTTCTGTGCTACCCGTTCTGTACGGGTAGCACTGTCCTTTCAATCGGGCCCCTCAATAACCTTTTTCGTCTACCCCACCCAGTTTACGGGAATTACACTAAGTTCTTGTTTTCCATATTTGCTAAAATGAGAAATTTCAAAATTAATTGGGTTTATTTTAGCAAACGAGGTCCCCATATACTAAAGTCTTTGATTTTGAGGTTATTTACATTTGCTAAAATCCCCATTTAATTAAATCTATTTGATTTTATGGGATTCTACATTTTAGCAAATGAGAAACAAAGCCTAAATTACCTCAAATCTTTTTAGCAGTGTTTCTCCTACTGTCGCTCTCTCTACTTTAATTTCTTTCACCTGGTCGGTTTCCAAATAGTCTCTCTCTTTGTTGTGTAAACTCTTTGACCAAGATAAATTTATCGTATTAGCAAGTTCAAGTATCACATAGGTGTTTTTTATCCATAATAAAAAACAATGGGCCCCACATCAAATATTTTTTCCCACCTTGTAATTTGTCCATCGTTAAAATGGAAATCTAGAGGGAAGCGCGAGAAAACAAGAACGTCGAAATGAAATTCAGTCCTTCCAAATTCTTTCCCACCTTCAACTCCCACAATGCTAAAAAGATATTATTAATTTCTATCTCTCTCATCGAATATATATATATTGGCTAAGCAAAGAATTTATTAATCTTTGAAAACGAATTACAAATATTAAAGGGACCCAAGACTCAAAATGCCAAGGGCCCAGAGGGGAAAAAACCACAATCAAGAAAGGTGGCAAGAAGCCAACCAAAAACTGGAACCAAAACACCATAAAAACACTCCTGAGACACCCCCAAAAACAAATAGCAGGACGCAAAGCCAGAAGCATCAAAACACCCTAAAAAACAAGAAACCCCCAAAACAACGAAACCTCTCCAAGCAAAGAACAAAGCTCCCAACAAACACGAACAGCAGATCAGAACTCCATAGAAATGGAAGAATCTCCCTCCAAAGAGTCAAGAGCTTTGATTTCCGCTTTAATTTTCTGTTCTGAAATATCGATTCCCTTCAATTCTAAGAGTTTCTTGATATTATAACTCTCCTTTCCATGATATTTTACACCAAACGGACACCCATCTTCATGTTCTCCCGGGCTTCCTTGATCAAATTTGAATTCCTCTTACGAAAGACGCTACTAACCCCCTCATGGTTCGAATGAGTGCGATCATCGAGACTTTCATCGAAACTTCCTTTCTTCAATCCCAACCCAGAGACTTTCCTCATACTGTCCCGGCTAACCGTCCTAGAAAACAACGCTGCTTTCAAAGGATTTTTGCTCCATAAATTTTTCTTTTGATTATCTATCTTGGTTTTGTGATTATTCTTATAACGCTTGCACTCCACATATTTAATAAGAGGTTCTTTCGATACAAGATCCGAGTCATCATAATCATAATCATAATCAGAACCCCTAGAAACCACCTTATTTATCGAGCTCGACTCATCCGATTTGGCTCCTAAAAACTTCTCGTGACTACTCGACTTTTCCACCGATTTGGAATTTTCACTTGTGGAACATAACCCATCTCTCTCTTTCCATCATCCCAAGCCTCGAAAGAGGGAGAGGATTAGTAGTAGAAAGATATTCGGTGTTATGCGAATCAAACAATGCAAGAGACAAAACATCAGCATCCTCACCTTCCTTCTTAAAAACATTTGATCTTGAAAATTCTCCCTCGAGCCCAAGTGCCTGTTCATGAATGATAGGGGTTGACAGAGCACAGCTCACTACTGGGACAATCTCTACTAACAACACGTTAGTTGTAGCATCTCCGAGGCCATCATCATTAATTCGAGCCATGTCTTCATCATGACCACTTAAAACTCCACTCCCGTAAGGGCTAACAGATTCTCCAACAGCTGAATGAAGATTAGAACTAGAACCCTTCTCTACAAAATGCTCTATCACATTAGACCTCTTGTCCAGGCGAGTATCATCACCAACCATGCCATTGACATCAGACTTCACTCATCAAATATTGCAATGGAATTTCACCTCTCTCAATCCTCTCAAATTATGGAATTACAAACACAATTCCAAAGCCAAAGCCAAACAGAAACATAGAATCAAAAGAAAACAAGGAAAACCAATTACTCACGAGATGAAGATGAAACACTAATGAATTGGTTGCATATCTCCAAAGATGTTGTGGTCAGAAAGAACCAAATGTCTACAAAATTATGGATGCAAGTTCTACAATGTTTCCATAGGATGTTGTAGACATCCCAATTTGATTATCCGTGAATCATAAGCAAGAGTCCGGATGTGTATCCAATGGTGAAAAACTACTAACAACGTCGTGAAATTTATTTTATTTAACCAATGCTTCGATTAATTTGGATTTGACGTTCCAAAAATCCACCAATACAAGAAAAAACCCAATCAACCTTTATAAGTCCAATAAACCCACCCATAACCTATTTATTTGGCCCAACCATAAAAGCCCAACACATTATCGTAATTCTTAGCCCAAAAAAAGCCCATTTCTGGACCAAAACATCATCCTATGGACGCAACCACCGACACATGAACGCAAGAGTATGGGTCTCCACACTGTGCCGTTTGACATTGCGGACGCAAGGTTGAGTTGCCCAGATTCCAGACAAACGCTGCACTTCGGTTATGGCTGCCCATACTTATTTTAATCACTCCCCATCCGATTTCTGGTTGGAATTGAAGCGTGGAAACTTCCTCTAGGCCTATAAAAAGGTACCTAAACTCACCATTTCGACACACAACAAGAATTCCCAAGAAATCCTTGCTAGAAAAACCCTTATTTTCCTTTGTCTTGCTCTTGCAAACCCCTTTCCTAAATCCAAAATTTCCCTTTGAAAATCAACCACAAAAAATCCCCAAAACATTAGTCTTTAGCCTATCTTCCAAAATTACCCAAAACCTCGCCTTTAATCCAAGTTTTCCAAAGCATTAGTTAAGTAAAGTGCTTTTCGCGGCGAATGGAGTTCATACTCGTCGAATTCGTGATTTTGAAGGGAGCATCCGGATGTTGATCAAAAGAAGTTCAGTCTTCGTCCTTTTATTAATTTTTGGTAATGTTTTATTTCTCTAAATCTAGCGTCATGCATTATTAATTTTGTTTATTTTTCCTTATTCCCTTTTTCTGTAATTGTCTAAATCACTTTAAAATTTCTTTTAAAATTTCATAATTATGAGTAGAGACTGATTAGGCGAGATGGGTGCATTTTTCAAATAAAACCTTCCCATCCCATAACTTAACTCCCGAACCAAGATCACTCTTGTTATGATGGACCAGTAGTCTCGAATTTTGACATTGAAATTAACCTTAAAATCAAGTGGCGACTCTAACGAACGCGATGTTCTAGTATTTTCAAGATTTTTCTTGGAGGTCACTGGTGGCCACAGATGTACATGTTTTTTATTGGACCTGTTATGTAGAAATATAGGAACCAAACCATATCTAACGGTTTCAAAAAGTTGAGAACCATAATCAGACCGTTACGCACATGAAACCAAACCATTAGACGAGTTCGGCTTGGTTCGGTTTCCAGTTCTAAACCATGTTAGCATTCAAAAATTACAAAATAATAATAATAATAATAATAATAATAATAATAATAATAATAATAATAATAATAATAATAATTATTATTATTATTATTATTGTTATTATTATTATTATAGGGTTTCTGGGAAGTGGACCATTTCGAGAAGTGGAAGAATTTGTGGGGGAGTGGAAGAATTTGTAGAAAGAGTTTGGTAGGAGTTGGATATTGGGATGTACTCTTATATATCATTATTGATATAGTGGCAAATGCTAGATGTAGAGTTAAAAATTGCAAAATTCTCAAAGTGTGTATGGGCATATCGTATCATATACTCCCTCCATACCTTTTTTAGCGTCGACATTTTCATTTCTTGTTGTCCTTTAAGAAGTGTGTGTTTTGAAAAGTTAATGGGTAAAAGTTTGTACAATTATCATTTTGCCCTCTTTAAAAGTTAGTAGGTAAAGATTTAATGGGTAGAAGTGGAGGATAATTTTGGAAAGTATACGGAGTGGTTCGGTTCAAAGCACGGATTCTAATTACAAAGCCGGGGACTTAACCAAAATATTTGGCTCTCATTTTTTTAGAACCAAAACCATGGAATCAGTCCAAATACTAGGTTCGGTCAATTTGGTTTCACGAATTTTTTGGTTTTCGTGTATACCCCTAATTTCCACCAATTTACGGGCAAAATAACAGAGAGAAATGATTAAGGCTTACAAAATAGGTGGCAAACTATTTCGATGATGTCTCCAAGTTTTGTGTGTATTACAACAAGATCGACGATTGAATCCCAGCAGATAGAATGATCAAATGATAATAAGTAAAAAAACAATTATGGTTGTTGTTTTACTTGGGGGATAAATTTGATTACTAGCAAACTGTTCGTTAAAACGCTCCAATGGGGAATTTGCTGGTTTGACTCAGTTTTACTCTCAAAAGAATTTCCTGGTTTACTTTTTTAAGATGCGGTGTGGCTTTTTTTGGGAAGAGATGTGGTATAGTTTTATGTATGTATTGTTTATATTGGGTTTTATTTAAGATTCGACTTGGTTCTTGGATGCACTGGCGGAGCCAACATAGGGCTGGGGTTTTCAATTTTTTTTATTAATATAATACTAATTTAAAGTATTATCAATATAATTATTACTTATTATCTTAATAATTTTGACTTGAATGAATATAAAAAAAGTTAAATAACGATGTGAGTGTTGTAGTAGCCCAAAGAATAGAGCAAAACATTTCATATACTTTTAATGCATTATGCTAGAACAATTTCAATGTACCAATATGTTACGTTGAAAAACAAAAAATATAATATAACAAATATATGTTTAGATATAAAAAAAGGCTGCTGATAATGCCAAAACCTCTTTTGTTCCTGCCAAAACTACTTTTGTTCATGCCAAAACACTAATTTTATTTGCTTCCACAATGACTTGTATGCCCTTTCACCACATTAGTAACTTTTCACCTTTCTATTACAAAACTAGCCCCTCAATCTCTTTATTGTTTTGTACAACACTATCAAACCCCTCAGGAGGTCGGTTAGGTATTTTCGCCATTTTCGTATCTTGCACTACTTTAATCATCAAGGTACTTGTGAGTTTCCCTCGTTGTTTAGGGTTTGAGAATGCATATGCTGAGTAAAGATATGAATCCTTTGAATTGTTACCTGGTTTGAAAATCTATATGCCAATAACAGTTGCATTCTTCTGAATTTTTTGATATAAGTAGTGGGTTTAAATTAGAAGGGTTTGAATGGTTAATTTTGATGGTTAATAGATTTCTTAATGCCCATCCCATGTTTCTCTCTTCTTTTTTCTTTTTTGTTTACAATTTCCCTAATCTAAAATATGCTTTCAATTTTTTTATAATGTGGGGAAGTTGAAAATTTTAGCGTCATTTTGCTTATCAATTTATTCATCTCAAGACTTTAGCTTATTGGATTTCAAAAAGTGCGCGCAGGAATTGATCTTGGATTTTGGATTCGGGAAAATACTTACGTACGTATACTACTGTATAAGCACATATATACTATACTCAAAGCTTTATCAATTTATTTATTTCAAGACTTTTAGCTTATTGGGATTTCAGAAGGTGCTGGAATTGATCTTATGCAACGAATGTTGAAAATTCACAGTAAAGAGAAAAACATAAAGAAAGTTTCGAGAAACATAGAGAAAGTTTGAACTGGGGCTGGATGTTATCTGTTGTATTGATCCAGTTTTCCTTTCCGAAAAATGAAAGAATGCATGGATGTTTCCTAAAGTTTTTTGATGTTCAGATTAAAATTGAAGGTTAAGCTTGTAATAAATGGGATATGATGGTAAAAGGGCATGTAGGTAATTGTGGAAGCAAGAAAGATCAGAGTTTTGGCAGTAACACTTTTAGTTTTGGCATAAACAAAAGAGGTTTTGGCATTATCACGAGCCTAAAAAAAAGATGTCTATTAAATCGGCTCTCCTCAGATCAAAATTCTGGCTTTGCCACTGCTTGGATGAAGTTGATAACCAATCATGATAGCTGTTATACATGTTTTATTGACACAAATGTTTTAGTGATTCTGCTGTTGGAAATTGTTTGGAGGGTTATGTAGACTACCCAAAAAATTATTTATCCCCTTTCATAGAACTCAATTTTTGGACCTTTAAGTCTTGTGACACAATTAATTAAAATAATTCTTGAACAGTGAAATCCAAGTCTAAGTAACAAGCATTAAATAAATTTGTACTGTGAATAATAAAAAATAATTAATTATTTTAAATTGTGTTCACAGAGTGTTACTGCCGTGTACGGACAATCTCTAATACTAGAATAAGCAGCAATTGTGGCTTATGATCTGTTTGTTTCGGACGGAAGACATTTTATGGTTAAACAAAATGCACAAATTGTGCTAGGGGACCCACTTTTGGGTCCCACACGATTGATCCGAACCGTTCATTTTTTGGATTGACATGGTGGGACTTTGGTTTGACCACGTCCGATTGAGCTGAATTTTTGTGGGCCCACTCGGAAAAATGTTATTAAGAAAAATGAACGGTTTGAATCACTCGTATGAGTCCCAAACATTGGTCCCCGAGCACGATTTGTGCATTTTCTGTACCTATGGGTCGGTATTCATAGGTTTTCCGGTTTGGAAAAACAGAAAACAGAACTCTAGGAATTGTTTTATTGGTGAAGTGTAAAACTGGCTCTGTTTAGTTCTTAGGGAAAGGAAAAGAAAAGGGGAGAGAATTTAAAAATTTTCCCTTCCATTATTTGGTTCTACAAAAAGAGGAAGGAAAATATTCAAATTCTCATTTAAGGTTCCTCGTATTTTCTCTTCAATTTTGTCTCTAATTTCCTCTTATAATTATTTTTCCTTCTTTTCTCATTCTTTCCCAAACTTCCAAACACACACAGCCTAACCCATATGAATACGAGACAGAAAATGATTTACGGAAAAAACAAAAAAAAAAAATCATCCAGAAAACATTCCAGAGCTTTTCCCCGACGCCCACGCCCGAGGAATCTCAAAACCCGACTCAAACTCAGGCCTCACTCCACAGGTACTCCTCCCCTAATCGATCTCTCTCTCACTAGATTTTCTTGAACTTCTCAAGAAAGCTGGTACCCATGTTCGTATACGGTAAAATCTTAAGACTACGAATCGATCTCTCTCTCAATTGCTGTATTCATAATCCAAGATATTTCTATATTCGTAGTCTTAATTCATATGTATTTTATGTCTCTGTGTTGGAAATTTGATATTGTATGGATTTCAAATGTGATTTAGGATCATGAGTGTATTTGGAAATGGTGCTTATAAATTGTTGGAAGTTGGTTGGGGTTCAGTTTTATTTGTGATGATTTTCATGCTCCTGGAGTCATTCTGATTTAGTTTCGTTGATGCTCAAATTAAGGCTCTGTTTGGAACACGAGGAAAGAAAGGAAAAGGGAAAGAGAATGGAAAGTTTTTCCTCTTTTTGTTTGGTTTGGAGAGAGAGAGTAGGGAAAATAAAAAAATTAAGTTTTGTGAATAGTGAAAATTTTCTCCCACTTTCCTCTTGCTTTCCTCTCATTTAATTTTCCTTTCCTTCCTCATGTTCCAAACATAGCCTAACATTAGTTTAGCAATTTGGGAATCTAGCTGGTATCCTTGATTCAATTGACCGGTTGGGCGATGCCCGTAAACTGTTTGATGTAATGCCCAAGAAGGGGTGTGTTTCTTATACGCACCTGAAACTTGTTTTTTAATTTAGGCATCTGAATACTTAACCGCATTAACTATTTACCCCGAAAGAGATAAGTTAAGACACTTTGGTAAGTGAGGAATTTGATCTCAACTTGTATATACCGAATTTGGGCTTTTGTGTCTGGTATCTTTGAGTCTATGTGTTTGGTGGATAGAGCTAGACAAACTGGATTTGGCAATAAGAGTTGTGGACCTTGTGGTTAGCACTGCATCCCGCGTAATATTTTTTACGAGTATTTTTTGGATTATTCCTTTTCGAATACATTTGTGTTTCTCCAGGGAAATAATTAGATTCATGTGATTGTGGTTAATCACCGACACCCAAGTTTGGAGGCTTGATTTCTTTTCTCAAAAAATTTTAATGGTGGGTGGTGAGATTGGAGAGTGATGACTGCTAAACATGTTAATCCTATCCTTTCCTTGCACTTAAGTTGTTTGGGAAGTTGTCCCATGTAAGTAGTTTACGAAGTCTTTTTTTTTTTTTTTTTTTTTTTTCATTTTTCTTTTTTTGAATCGGCAATACTATAGGAAGTCTTTACATGCACTGATGCCCATCATATCTTCCTAGTCCTCCTTTAAACACGTTCCAAGTACAGATTGGATATGCAAATCATTGTTTTTGTATCTCCTACAAAATTAGAAATAGTTCATATTATAATAACATCTACTTTTTTGAATTATCATGTCTATTGATTGAATATCATCGAAATTACTTCTTCGAACATGAGGCCATTATATTTATGGGAATATATTCTCCTCTGTGGGATTTCCTTTTCGTCTTCTGTACGAACAACTTTCAAGACATCTATTGAAAACGAGGGCCTTTAATTTAAAAAATGTATGAAATGATGTTTTTCCTTTGCATGACTTCTGAGTTGCTCACGCATTGTGTTTCACTAGGCCTTGTGTCTATAAATGCACAACTGTATATGCTGTACGATTGGATCAATATTTTTTAGTAGGGAAATTAAAAATTCAATAATTTTTTTTTTACAGTTTGGAAATCAGACGTAGGTCAAGGATTTGAGGTTTAGTATGAGGATGTGGTGGCTGAATTGATGATGGTGGTGGGATGGGTGTAGTTTGTTGGTAGACACTTGTCATACTGGTGGTGGAAGGAGGAGGCTGTTGTGTGATGGTGGTGGAAGTAGTGTGAATGGGCAGTGGTGGTTGGAGTATGTTGGGGATTTGGTGTGGCGGCCAGTGATGGCATCTCAAGGTGGTTGTGGAGCAGCAGCAATGGTGGTTGTGGGTGGTTGAGATGGTGATGTGAGTTGGAGTGTCGGTGGTTGTGGTGGTCTTTTTAGAAGATTGTCTGAAGGGAATCAAAGAAGGTGATGTGGAAAGGGGAGGAGGGTTAAAACGGGCATTTTAAGAACTTGGACTCCTTACATCATTGCAATCAGCTAGTTGACTGTAAACGGAGAGAGGAAATTGTAACCCAATTTGATACCTCAAGGGAGGTGATTGTATTCTCTTAAAAGTGAGGGGGAAGTTTGTACTAAACACAAGCATCAGGGGAGGTTAGTGTAATAAGCCCTGTACTTTAAAATACCATTTTGGCTCCTGTTTATGGACCTTTTTTTCCTCCAAGGATATTGGGTCACTTTAGAGGAATTATTCATATTGACATTTTGAGTAGGGAAAATTTCAAAATGCCCCCCCAAACTTTGACCTCAATATCAAAAATACTTCCAAACTTACAATTTTCTCAAACGTATTCCCAAACTTCACTTCTTTATTCAAACATACTCCCACCGTCTGGATTTCTAACCTCACTAACGGAAAATGCTGAGTTGGAACTTAATGGACCCTAAAAACCATTAAGTGACCCAAAATGCCCTTTTTTTTCTTTAATCTCTCTCCTTCCTCCCCCAATTCATAGGGAAAACACACACAGAGAGAGAGAGAGAGAGAGAGAGAGAGAGAGAGAGAGAGAGAGAGAGAGAGCTCTTCTTAGAGTCGGGCTTCTCGCCTCTTCCATAGGGCATCCTCAAGTCATCTTTCTTCATGAAGAAGTTGTCTAAGTGTTGCCGCCATTTTGGTGGGGGAATAGAGGTCGGTGGCGTCAAACACATCAGAAATACTCTTATTTTCCTGGTCCATCGCCAGGGTCTGGAGCGGCGCCGGATTTTCGAGATCCTTCATTCCGGAGAGAGAGAGACGGCTACAATGGAATGGAAGGAGGAAAATGAGAGAGGGCTACACAAGACTTGGTGTTGGTAGGATGCAGAATGTGGGTGTTCCTACAATGGGGAATTAGCAATTGGGGATTTTCCTCTGGTCTTTCCTCCTTGATTTTGAAACCATTGGAATCATCATAAGCACCACCACAACAGCAACCAACCCATTCCATGTACCTAATCAATCAAACATGGATACGAAAGAAACCCAGATCACGAAATCGAAATTGAACCCAAAAAAAAAAAAAAGGAAAAAATACAGAAGAAAGAATTGGGGGATTTTGTTTAGAGTGTGCCTTGAGGGGTTGTCTCCTAATTTCCAAACAACGCCGTAATCCCAAGTTTTACTCTCTCTGTTTCCTTGTGAATTGGGGGAGGAAGGAGAGAGATTTTATTTTTTTTATAATTGGGCTACTTATCGGTTTTTGGGATTCGTTAAGCTCTAACTCAACATTTTCCGTTAGTGAGGTAATAGATCCAGACGGTGGGAGTATGTTTGAATAACGGAAGTGAAGTTTGGGAGTACGCTTGAGAAAATTGCAAGTTTAGGAGTATTTTTGATATTGAGGTCAAAGTTTGGGGGGGCATTTTGAAATTTCCTTTTTGAGTAAATGACACTGACATTGTGGAGGAGGTGTTTCTGTCTTATGCATGTGACACCTTGTGGTTCATGAAATGGCCTCCCACTCCCTATGGCTTTGCAATTTCATCACAATATTCCCCTCCTTCGTTACTTGACGACTCAACTGTTAGTTCACATACTTACTATAGTAACTGATTGTCTTCATGCCAATATAATACAACCATTATCCTTTCATCACCAAGACGCTTTTGCACCATCTTGTCTTCCCCGCTCCAGTATTACCTGTCTCCACCAACACAAGAGCGACTCAGTATCTAGGATAACAACTACCGATGCTGGCATTACTTCATGACCCCTTGTCTCCCTTGCCCGGTTCTGCACACTGATGCATGCATGCATGCTATGTTGAATTGGTGCTGCTTCATTCATACAAGCATTTATTTACTCTTTTGTACCTATTTGCTTTGTATGTACCAATTTGGTTCTCACTTGTCCTCGCAAATGAAGTAAGAACCACTAAGAGCTTTAATTTTATTTCCCGACCACGTCCTACACTCTATGGTTTCTGTAGGCATAAAAGCAGACCTAGTACTTTCAGAATTTCCCGAACGGTTGGTACCTGTCTTCTCTTAGAAAATTTTATGTTGTGCAACTTTTTAATATATTTTTGTGTCAAAAATTGAAGATTTGGATTATATGACTCGAAGAACACATCTTTTAGAATCTGTAGCAATACCTTGTTAATGCAAATAATCATGATGTACATTTAGTTTTGGTCGTATGCCATTTATTGCCGGTAAGATGGCGATGCAGTTGTTGAAGCGTGGATTACTTGTTCACATTTGCAGGAGTACTAAATGTTATTCTGGGCAAGTCAAATGAAATGCATTAAGCTGAAAGTGAACAAATTTTTGAGGTGGAGCGTACGTTGAATTTCTGGCGGATCTGGATTTTCCCACCTAAGTAATGAATTCCATTGTTGCTGCTGGGAGTACAAACCTAGAGCCTCAAGATGATATGGAATTTGAATCAAATGAGGTGGCATATGAATTCTATAAAGAGTATGCCAAGTCTGTGGGGTTTGGAACTGCCAAATTGAGTAGTCGTCGTTCAAGGGCTTCAAAGGAATTTATTGACGCAAAATTTTCATGCATCAGATACGGAAACAAGCAGCAGTCTGATGATGCTATCAATCCACGACCTTCGCCAAAGATCGGTTGTAAAGCAAGCTTCCATGTGAAGAGAAGGCCAAATGGAAAATGGTACGTTCATAGTTTCATAAAAGAGCATAATCACGAGCTTCTACCAGCCCAAGCCCATTTTTTCCGTAGCCATAGGAATATTGACCCACTAAAGAATGATGCTAAAGTGCGAAGAAGGAAGATCTTGGCTGCAGTATCCAAACAGTATGGTGCCTATCAATATAATGGTTCTTTGGAGAATTATATCAGGAACCAACACGATAAGGGCCGCATTTTGACCTTAGAAGAGGGAGATTCTCAAGTGTTGCTTGAACTTTTTGTGCATATGCAGGGAGAAAACCCTAAATTCTTCTATGCTGTAGACTTGAATGAAGAACATCGACTGAGAAATGTATTCTGGGTTGATGCCAAAGGCATGGAGGATTATACCAACTTTGGCGATGTTGTTTCTTTCGATACTACCTATTTCCTGAACAAGTATAAAATACCGCTAGTTCTGTTTGTTGGAGTAAACCATCATATACAGCCAACATTGCTTGGGTGTGCACTGATTGCGGATGATACAGCATTCACATTCTTTTGGCTGTTGCAAACCTGGTGCTTATCGATGGGGGGACGGGCTCCACGAGTTATACTTACTGACCAAAATAGTGCTTTAAAAGAAGCTATTGCATCAGTTCTTCCCGGGACACGCCATTGTTTTTCTCGTTGGCATGTAGTGGAAAAGATCCCGCGACAGCTCGATTATTTGAGTCAGTGGCATGATATATTTATGGCCAAATTTACTAAATGTATGTGCAAGTCCTGGACCGAAGAGCAGTTTGAAAAGAGATGGGGGAAATTGCTTGACAGATTCAATCTGAGAAAGGATGAATGGATGCAATATTTGTATGAAGATCGTAAACTGTGGGTGCCCACTTTTATGAGAGAGATATCTTTTGCTGGATTGTCTACAGTCTCCCGATCTGAAAGTTTAATCTCTTTTTTTGACAAGTATATCCATGGAGAAACTTGTTTGAGAGAGTTCATTGAACAATACAAAGTGATACTGGAAGAAAGGTATGAAGAGGAAGCCAAGGCAGATTTTGACGCTTGGCATGAAACACCCGAGTTGAAGTCTCCTTCCCCTTTCGAAAAACAAATGTCGGCAGTATATACTCACGAGATTTTCAAAAAGTTTCAAGTTGAGGTTTTGGGAGCAGCTGCGTGCCATCTTAAGAAAGAAAATGAAGATGAATCTTCAGTTACCTATACTGTTAAAGACTTTGAAGATAATCAAGATTTCATAGTGGAATGGAATGAATCAAAGTCAGATATTACTTGTTCGTGCCGTTTGTTTGAATACAACGGTTACCTGTGTAGACATGCTATTGTGGTTCTCCAAATGTCCGGTGTTTTCAATATTCCATTTAAGTATATACTGCAAAGATGGACAAATGCTGCTACAAGCAGGCATGCCATTAGTGAGAGATTGGATGAAGTACAATCTAAGGTCCGTCGGTTCAATGATCTGTGTCGAAGGGCTATAATTTTGGGTGAAGAAGGGTCGCTATCTCAAGAGAGCTACAATATTGCACTAGGTGCCATAAAAGAAGCTCTGAAGCAATGTGCATGTGTAAATAACTCTACCAATAATGATTCAATACCGGGTACCTCAGCGACTCTTCCAATTTGTGGCACTGAGGAGGAGAATCAAGGTTGCACCACGACATCTAAGGAGAGGGTGCCTAATCGTAAAATGCCCAAGTCTAAAAAGGCTCCTAAGAGAGTGGAGTCTGGGAAAGAGAAGGCAAATGATGATATTGGCGCAAATAAACGAAGGAAGGTTAGTGGATATTTGGTTGATTTGCTCCTACTAATTGTTTTACTGTTGAAACTTTTGGAACTGAACGGGCAAGCAGAAAGATAATAATTATGTATCCTACTTGTTTCAGGTACCTTTGGAGCTAGAAACTGTCAATGTTGGACCTCAAAGCGGCTTCTGCCAAATGGTATGTTCTCACACTAGGAGTTGAGATCTTTTTGGAACACATGCATGCTTGATCCATACTTTCATTATGCACATTGCTGCTGATTCTAGTGATAGGAGTTAGAAGTAATAAATTAAGAACTCTCTTGTACGTTTATGGTTGACATTTAATTTTAACAAAATATGTGAAATGGTATACAATTGTACTCCCATGTCTTCGAAATAAAATGTTGCAGAAAACGAGCTTTTGCTGTTCATCTAATCGTGCTATTGAAGGACAGAATAATGTTACTGTTGATACAGATTAAGCTGAAGGTCACCTGTCCCAGTTGTCACTTAGGCTGTTGATAAATTCTTTTGAGGGCAGGCATCAATTATTGTCAGCATCATTTCCATGTTGCCTTTTTTTGGCATAGAAATACACTTGCCCTACTCCCAGTAAACAACTGCAAAGAGAGAAAAAAAAAAGGCTTTTGGATTGATTTCGATAGGAAGGTATATAAAATTACATCAATATGCCAATTTGATTGAACTGTCTGAGAATCTTCAGTCATTAGTTTTTTTTCTTTTGGTTGGGATAATGGATAGAATGATATTTTGAGCTGCTCGTTTATGCTAGAAATTAAAAAAATGAAGCTGCATCATTCATATGGTCCAGTTATGGTTGCTAATGGCATGTTGCGTTGCTTGCGATTCCAACATCTTGTGTCATTGTGGCAGGTACTCTCTAACTTGAGGCCAACACAATTACTTGATATGGTGCCAGCAAATTTACCTAATGTGGTGCCAACTATGTTCACTAACATTGCTTCAACGCCATTTCATAACGTGGGTTCGAGAGATTCAAGGTGATGACAAGCAGGTGATCCTCCTTTGTGCGTCCGAGGGTGATCCCCCTGGGAATCGCAGTTCTATTTTCTCGGATATTTGGTCTAGGGGAAGGGATTTCTCCTTTTCTTTTTATTGGTGTAGCAGAAAGTTTAATGAAGTAGTAGGCAAGTAGTCAACTGGGTGGCCAAAGCATGTCGTGAGAGGAATCTTCCCCCTTCCTGGCTTGCTAGGCCTCCCGCTGCTCTTTGTAATCTTTTGCTTTTGAATTCCTCAGGTTTGGGTTTGTAGCCCGGTCAGGGCGTTTCTCCAGCTAAAAAAAAAAAGTAATGTAAATTAGTGCAGTACGAAGAATTTTTTCCCGAAATGTTTCCATCTTTTTTAACAGAATTTTGAAATGTTTCCTTATGGAGACCTCAATCATAAAGTAATTGTGTTTTGAAAATCAAAATGTAGTGGTTCGAATGGTGGTTAATAGTCCTTTTCAAATTAGGGAAAAAAAGAAGAAGAGTAAATTTAAGTATAAAAATTAATCTAATTAAAAAGTGTGGTTGTAAGGAGACGGACAAAAGAGAGTCGGAGAAGTTTGAAGGTGATCTGAAAATTTCTTGATTTTTTTTTTTTTAAATTGTTGAAAAGAGAGAGCTAATAAAATTAAATGGAGAATCAATAGTCCTTTTCAAATAAAATAAAAATTAAAGTAAAATGAAGAAAGATAATTTAATTAAACAGGGGAAGCAGCAACGTGAGCAAGTGTTTTTATTCACAGAATTACCCAAAACCAAGTCTAGAATATAGCCGAGTAAACGAAATTCAACTATGTAACATTACACCATGTATAACATTTTGCATGACAATACGTCCCATTGAAGTGTTTTGTGGGTAACTTCATGGATTGCTAATTTTCAAATTTTGTTGTGCAAAATATTGTGCATTTTGTTGTATTCTTAGACATTTTCTAAAAAAAATTCTATATCCGTCTTAAAATATTCGTCCAGTCTACAAAACGTGAGCTTAAAATAATATTTTTTTCTAAGAAAAAGATTATTTTTTTTTTTCAAATATCAAACGAACTCCTTGATATCCAGTAAATTGTTGAATTTTTTTCCAGTAAAATTTACTAGTTTTATTTTAAGTTATTCTTCTGTTACAAACCGGACAAACATTTTCATATGAAGTGTGTGTTTAGTAGTAACCCTTAAAAAAACTTAACACATTGACCCAATCCAGCATCGTCAATTCCCAACCCGACCCATCATTCTTCTCCCTCCTCAGTAAATTGTTGAATTTTTTCCAGTAATTAGTCTAGTATTATTTTTAGAGTCTTGCCAACATTTGCCCAATAGGCACACAATAAGCACACAAACGAACAAGTAAAATACATACTCCAATATACCTTTTAACTTTTCAATACACTTTTGCATATTCCTATACACTTTTCAACCTTAACATACCTATTAGGCACACATTAGCATTTTTCTTATTTTTTTAAGTAAATTGGTTGACCCGATCCACCATAGTCAATTCCCGACCCGACCCATCATTCTTCTCCTTCCTCAGTCCTCCCCATCTCTTTCCACATGAGCTGAAATTCCCAAATCCAATAAACCAATTCTCTATGCAATCACTGAAGAAACCACTACCAATAATGAAGAGACAGAGATCCATGCGAAAATTCACCACCACTGCACCACCCACACCTTCAACTCCTCCAACCCCACAAACCCTCCGCAAAACCCTCCGCCCCACCCCAAAATCACTCTCTCTCTCCAAAAAACCCAGAACCATCCTCTCTCACCTCAACTCCCCCAAATCACCACCTCCCACAAAACTAATCTCAACCCACCAAAAAGATATCCAAACCCTAAAATGGGTACCTCTCAATTTGGGCAAATCAGAACTCTTCTTGCCCCTCACATTCCCCACAGGCCAGACATTCAGGTGGAAACAAACAGGCCATGGCGACATTCAGTACACAGGTGTTGTTGGGTCCCATTTGGTTTCACTAAAGCAGGTTGATAACGATGATGTTGCTTATTGCTTTCATCACACTGTCAACGAGATTAATGCTAGGCTTGCTCTTTTGGATTTTCTCAATGTGGGTATTTGTTTGAGTGATATGTGGGAGGGGTTTTCGGCTTCTGATTCGAGGTTTGCTGAATTGGCAAGGCATTTGGGTGGTGCGCGAGTGCTCAGGCAAGACCCACTCGAGTGCCTCATTCAGTTTCTTTGTTCATCTAATAACAATATAGGGAGAATTACCCGAATGGTGGATTTCATTTCGTCTTTAGGAAATTATTTAGGGACAGTTGAAGGTGTTGATTTCCATGAATTTCCGTCATTGGACCGGTTGTCACAGGTTTCAGAGGAAGAGCTTAGGGAGGCTGGTTTCGGTTACAGGTTTGTTTTGCTTCTATTCCTGATTAACTACCTTTGTTTTGTCTTGTACTATATTCTTCTGATTTTAAAATTGTGTTTCCTCTACTATATTTGTTCGGTTTGGAAATTGTATTAGCTGCAGTGTATGAAGCACTGATACTCTAGATGCCGGAGTGCCCCATGTCCGACACGGAGACATGCGGGGGACACGGCAAAATACGTGTGGGACATGCCACGTGACGTGTCCAATAAATTTAATTACATTTTTATGGGGGACGGGGACACAGGAGGGACATGTTTGGGGACATGGCAGGGGTTAAAATGTATTTTTTTTAATTTTCTGGGATAAATATGTATTACTTCAAATATTTTGGGTTAAAAGTGTAATATGATGTATATATGATGCTTGTTTATATATATTGAAGCTTCATGCTTATACATATATCTATATTTTCCATTGGCCTAAGGACTTTATCTGACAACCCCAAGGGGTTGGCAAAGTGGTCTTGCCTTGGGACTTACAGGTTTGGTGCCACCTATGGTCTCAGGTTCGATTTCCCTTGCCGGCAAACTCTTGGGGCCATTGGGGGTTATGCCGGGTCGTTACCTCTAGGGCCCCGAATTTAGGCGAGGTTCGCGCAAGCTGGCCCAGACATCCGGTTGTAAAAAAAAGAACTTTATTTGACAATCGTGCCCCTAATGCTACCAACTATTTTATCTGCCAGATGAAAATTGAATAATCAAATAATCTTGGTTTAGCACCTTATCTAGTTTTGCTACTAACTTGTTTTGATTTTACCTAGAGCCACTCCTTGCTGAAGACTTTATGTCTCTGATTGCTACTTTCATTACTTGTATTCAGGGTTTTAAATTGCGGTATCGGAAATGTAACGATATCGTTTAGTGATACGGCTAGATATAGTATCATTGTAAATAACGGTATCGGAGGTCCAAAATCCCGTTTATGACGGCCTAAACAATACTTGAGGGCCTTTATTTTAAAATTAAAACCCTGCTTTTATTGTTGATTCTTCAAACTCTAAGCAGTTAGAGAATGTTTTTCTTTGTAAAGGAGGCACATAAATTAAACTTCATAAATAAAGCTTGACTATACATACTTGTCTTTAGATATTTTTCTGAGAAACGAATTTGCGAATTTGAGGATTTTATAGTATATGAAAAGTCTCTTCACTCTGCATATTTGCAGCTTTCTATTTGAGTCATCTGAGTGCATAGTAAGTTTTTGTATAGGAACTTGCCTATTGTTTAAATCATGCTTGGAGGAACCAAAATGCCTATTTCTATCCATCCATTGTCTTGATACAGTTGTTCTTATTATCTAGCTCATGGCCAAGTACTCCCTCCGTCCCAAATTGTTGCTCCTCTTTCCTTTTTTGGACGTCTCAAAGAATTGTCTATAAATTTTAATTGATTACGTTTTTTTATTCAATAATCAACATGGATCTTGTTTGATAGATCTCAATTAGTTTTATTAAACAAAGTTGTTGGAATGACAAAAAAAATCATTGATTATGAGATATAAACAATTTTTTGAGCTGCACAAATACCGAAACAGGACCAATATGGGACAGAGGGAGTATGATTTGGTATGCTTGTCATAGTATTAACTGTTAAGCCTAACAAAAACAACATTGGATTTGATTTTTAATTTGACTGAACAAACTGAGCAGGGCTAAATACATAACTGGCACTGTAGATGCTTTGCAATCAAAACCAGGTGGAGGTGCAGAGTGGCTTGCTTCTCTTAGAGAGATTGATCTTCAAAAGGCTATTGATGCTCTCTCCAGTCTACCTGGTGTTGGTCCCAAGGTGGCAGCATGTATTGCTCTTTTCTCTCTAGATCAACATCAAGCCATTCCTGTTGATACTCATGTGTGGCAGGTGAGCTTTTGGTTGCTTTTGGTTGTTCTTTGTAGTTATCATTGGAAGATTTGAAACCTTCTCATATGGCCATCATACTTTGTCATCAATGCAGTGATATTTATATATGATCTGTTCTTATACATTACTCCTTTTGTTCCAATTTGTTTCCCCATTCTTTACGCAGTTGTGCCATTTAATCGGGTCGACAAACAGTGTATTTTTGTGGAAAATCACGCAAAAGAACTTGATTTAACTTTCTGGACAAAGTTTTAGAAATCAATTTGAAATGTAATTGAATTACAAAAATATAGATGATTTTTTGATATGTCCGGACTCCGGAATAGTTTAGCTTAGGCTGCAACTTGTGAGTTGGTTTACCTGACTTTGTTTGACGTTTGGGAGTGACAACATCGAGCCATTTATGATCATTTTCACGTAAGCTGGTTAAGTTGATGGCAATGATTGTCGGTTAAGAAGTTTTATTCACTGGTGTTGAAATTTGGCTGGATTTTTTTATCGGTAGTTGGCTGCTCTGTGAAAGAGTTACTGGTTGGTCCAAATTAAGATCATATGCTAGAGTAATATATGTTCATTTTGTTTAGGTTTCTATCTTTCATTGTAGGTTTCTCTTTCAAAGATCTTGGCTGGATATATAAAGATTGAGCAAAAATTTCAAAGTGAACATAAATGCGCAAGCTTACAGTGATTAATCCTTTGATTTTGTATTATCCTTTTATTTTTATTTTTATGGGAATCAATTTTGTTCCAACTTATGCATATATGGAACTTTGCTGACTTCATTATTGCTAAATCTGACTTGAATCAGGAATTATCATCATTTGGATCAGGTTAATCAATGTCTCAAATGACTTCTGATTGTGCTTACTGTTATTGTGTTCCCAGCTAGGGATTGCCTTAACAACTCTTTGTTTTTAGCCACATTTAAGAAGCAATGACATAGAACACAGATATGCTGACCTGGACCTGGACATGCCGATATGTTAGTTTCATAGAATAATGACACGCAATGACTAGGGATGGATTTTAAAAATGAAGCCAAATTGGTGTCCTTTCTCATATTATCTGATTACACTCTTTGGTACTACTAAAACAAAATGAATTAAGTACGTCTGAAGAGTCTGACCGGAACATGCAGTTCTGTTTGCACACGCCTTTTTGCATTAGAGGACTACAGATGTGCTTTAAAGATTCACAAATTACTGACATGCTTATTTTCTTGTCTTTGGAGTTGAGCAAAGATAGCAACTAGGTACCTCATCCCCGAGCTAGCAGGGACCCGCCTAACACCTAAACTCTGCAGTCGCGTGGCAGATGCATTTGTGAGCAAATATGGTAAATATGCTGGCTGGGCCCAGACTCTACTTTTCATAGCCGAGTTGCCATCACAAAAGACACTTCTACCATTGAATTCCTGTACTAGGGGGT
Organism: Vaccinium darrowii; assembly: GCA_020921065.1. NCBI lineage: Eukaryota > Viridiplantae > Streptophyta > Magnoliopsida > Ericales > Ericaceae > Vaccinium > Vaccinium darrowii. Next base: position 27,354,184 of record CM037152.1, read on the forward strand.
GCCAAAAACCTGTTAAGCAGAAAGTTAGACGATCAATTGGTAATCAAATATGTCAAGTTTGGCATTTTGACTGGATTTTTTTATTCTTATTTCATCACGCTTTCCCTCTATCAACCTGTAATTGTTGCATCTTTTGCTGATGCACAGGACCTATGGATGGGGATAATGCCCAGAAGCTAGGAATTGAGGAGGATGATGAAAAGTTATGATTCCTTTGCGGACGAGGAGTCTGAAAATATGATTCTTGGTGGAACCTGGAAAATTGGTAGGTGGTTGATTTCGAAATATTGTCTTTTGACTCCTCTTTGTTTCTGCTCCAATTGCTTTCATCTCTTCTCAGATAGGCCTTTCTATAATTCAGTGGTTTGTAAACTAGATTTTACTTGAATTTCTGTGTAACTATCCATCCAAGTACTAGATACAAGTGTCTCTTAGTATACACATAAAAACATAAACCACTTTGATATGTTATTCGAGGAAGTACAATTCATGTAAGCATATCGAAATCGCCAATTTTGAAGTCTTTTCAATTTCGTGAGGTCATGCCTTCTGCTGTAAACTTTCTATGGAAAATGATGAAAACAGCCCATGGGTCAATAAGGTTGGAAAAATAAGTCCATGCATGTGAGAAGTGTATGGGGATATTGGAGTAATGGTTGACAGTGAATTGTCTTTGGACTTTTGCAATCTCATTGTGCTGGCATTTTGCTAATCTTATTCCCAGTCCATGGGCAGTCAATATTGTAGGAAGGTTTTTTCATTTGTAGGAAGTAATGTGTTCCATTTTTGTTTGTAAGGTTTTCTCTATTGCACTCACTTTACTCTTAACCTTTCTCTCCATAATTTTACAAATTTTGATAATACAAGTAGACTCCCATTAAAACGGATTTGAGGTCCCTGTGTAGTGCCCCCGATCTGACCGTCCATCTCCGCAATCGATGGTTCAGATTTGCATAAGCACTCTTACCGGTAAGAGTTGACAAACATGTTTGAACCATTGATTGCCGAAATGGACTGCTTGGATGCGCACTACAAGGGTGTAGTGCCCTACTGGACCCGTGTCTCATTAAAACAGCACCACCCCCGTATCAAAATCTTGGTTCTGCCACTATCCAGATCCCCTTTGTTGCACAAAAATATCTTCGGATCATATAATAATCGGTACCAGATAAACATGATTTTTAATAGGGTTAGGCATCTCGAAGTGATTTACTGCATAACCGACTCCAGTTAGTGAGATGGGCCCAAAAAAGGCTATGAAATAAGCAAACTGCAACCCTGCAGTTTTTCTCTGCAACTGCAGGGGCTCATTTTGAAAGTTTAAATTACTTAATTAATCTTTCCTCTGTATGGTATGAAGATGGGTGGATTCGGTAGTTAAAAGTGCGTGAACTCTGCTTGGTCTCGCTGATGAATGAGTTGAAGTGGGATTCATGAAGGGAACTGGAGGGGGATGTTAGGAATATAAGACCTATATTCCTAAAATGTCATTTATTTTCTCCTACTGTTAACCTTGTACTTTCCCGACTGATGGCTAGGGTTTAATATAAGTGGCGATTCTTTTGCTTTGTTGCAGAGAAATCAAAAGCAACATTGAAAGCCAGATGGTTCTGTGTGAATGAATGTGATGCCAATTTAAGAGTCCACTTTATTGCATCATTTTATTGGATTGCTTCTTGCATAGCTCTGAGGCGTGGCTTAGGTACGCCGATTTTCCTTTATCGTGCTCTTTGAAGCTGAGAGATGCACATTAGAAATTTGTAATTTTCTATTCAAATATGGTTATTTCATCTTCATCCTTTCTTAGAAAATTGTAATTTTTTTCTTTCTTTATAAATCATTTCACAACATGATCCACGAATACAATTGAAGGGAACTTTGACCCGTACATGGAAGGATAGAATTTTCTTATAATCTGATACCCCATGGAGGAACCCCCTCTCTCTTCCTTTCCTCCGTTGTCCAAGATACTTGACAATACAGTCCTTATTCTGGGACAGGGATTTCAGCCAGGTCCTCCCTAAAAGGTACTCGGTCTATCTCAGGCGCTTCCCCGGCGTTGGCATCACCGTTCTCTAGCTTCGTTGGGATGAATGTCACCACTGTGTCTTTCCGGAAAACCAAGTACATGATCGCGATGACATATATGGCCATAGCTGGAATCACTAGTATTCCGATGAAAATGGTGGCAACTTTTGGTAAACTACTGTGAATCATCCAGCTGAAGAAGCTTGTGAACAGGTAATAGATGTTTATGCCCATGAGTCCAATCCCCAAAATCCATGAGATGACAATAATCTACATGCATAGTTTTTTAGTGTAAGTCTGAAAATAAGAACCTCAGTAATGTAACAAATCAAGGAAATGAAATTGTTTACAGGTGTTCAAGTGTGATGTCATCATGCTACATTATCTAGTTAGGGCCTGTTTGGGGGGTTTTGCATGCTGCATTATGCAAGTCTGGGAGGGTATAATAGAATGCATTCTACAAGAATCCACTGAGAAATGAACTGGAGAATGCCACAATAAAAAATCATAATCATCTATGGATGATTTATTTTATTTTCTTTTAAATTCTCAATATAAATTCACACACTCATCTTATTTGTACATCATCGAATACTTACACAGATCTATAATCCAGAATTTTTCAAAAATACCAATCGACTCCCAAATTTAGTTGTGGGTCTTATTCAGAACGAAGTGTAATAATAGCATGAGTTTATATTGATTTCGCATACATCATACTTGTATTAATTTTCAATTTTTCTACTCAGTTTAGATGGGTTTTCCATTATAGTTATATATTTTGACTTGTAAATGATGCCAAAATGTAGCATCTAAGTGAGGCCAGTAAATGTCAATCCTCAAACACAGAAAGGAAAATAAATATAGAAAACTGACTTACGTATATTGAGTTCTTGTGAGGTCCCATTTTGGTACTACTGCTACTGAATTTAAGGAGTGGGATGAGAGCAAAGGGAAGTTGAAATGATAGTATCTCCTGCAATACCAAGTAAACATTTTAAATGCTGTAAAAACAAGTATGGAACAAGTATTTACCCAAAAAAAAGTCTAGAACAAGTATGGAACGAGTAACAGACCGATGAGATGATAATGAGCCCGCCAGCTGCTGAAGGTCCGCCGATGATTGAGACAATGAGACTTGGAGTAATGGCAACACATCTAGTCAGTAGGTTCCTCAACCATCTTCTCATCTTTAGATCCAAGAAACCCTAGAAAATTTAACCACCCAATTTACACTTCGATAAGCGTGAGTTAACTTTTTATAGCTTACCAAGGGAAAAAGAAATTAGGCACTAATTCGTTTGTTGACAAACCTGCATGATATATTGTCCAGCATAAGTGCCTGTAATTGTGGAACTTTGTCCTGAAGCTAGTAATGCAATGGCATAAATAGTGGAGCTTGATCTTCCCAGCACATTCTGCAAATGTACATTACGGAGTTAATCTATTGTCAGCATTTTGCAAATGCTGGATTTCCTAGGGCATTTTTCCCTTCCTCAACCCTCCCCTATCCTCCCTCTCCTTTTTCATGGATTTGGATCGAGACTGTCTCTCTTTTTTTCTAGAGTTACAGACGGGAAATGTTACAGTACACTACCTACTTTTATTGAATATTACGGCTCTTTAGGTGAAATGTTACGGCTAGTCTTGGTGAATGATACGCCTTTTTATGGTTAGGGTGCATATGGTATGCACTTTTATAGGTGTTAAGCCTATTGCAGTGAAATGTTACGCCTCTTTTTTGTTAAAATCTTACGTTGTTTTGTGATGAATATTATGCATATTTTTGGTAATGTGACGCGTGCATATCGTATGTCCAAAAAAGAGGGTGTGGGTTTTAGCTTTGACCCATTACAGAAAAGTTGTTCTCTTCTCTTCATTTTTATGTTGGCCACCGCCAGTCTCTGGTGGGTTTGGTCTCTGGCATTCGAAAAGGGTGAGGTAGACGACAATGGCTCGTATCGTTGAGATGTTCCTCAGCATTGAGCCTAAGTCATGAAGTACATGGTGGGTACGTCTAATAGTCTATTATTAGGGTATTTAGCTTTACCTTGAGAAGGAAAGAGGCAGAGTTCAGGTTGATATTGTTGCAGTTCTGTAAGCTCTCTGGAGTGATATCCTTGGCCTGACAAACAGCTGCTGAGACCGCGACAATTGCAACATTTATTAAGAACGCTACAAACAACGCTATACCGCTCTCTATCAAGAAGTATCGACATGCATCCTGCAGTATTAACATACCATATACAGAGTTAATATATAACAGGTCAAATCGACACAAATCTTTTGCTTTGAGCTTTTGTTTGAGTATATCTTGGCTTACGTTTATGCCTTGCACAGAATTTGGTATCTTCCTCGAGAGTACAAGAGCTGAGTGGAGAAAAAGATTGTGTCTGTCGATCACAATTAAACCCAAGAAAGATCAAAATCAAAACATGAAAAACGATATTTTTGTTTTTGACAATTGTATTACTAGTATTTCGTAAAAGATGAAGAATCATACGGCATAATTAAAGCTCCAAGTAACGCGATGGCATCGCCGGTGGCGCTTGGACCACTTAGCAAGGGGACAAACATTCCTTTGAGCACATCTGCAGCAGGGGGTTTCACGTAACTCACTTCCCCAAAGAAGCATGCAGCCAATACGAATACCATGAATGTAACCACCATCTCCAGCTTCCTCACCTACTTGCCCAGAAAAAGATCTGAATACTTGAGAGAAAACATGCAAACTTAAGCTCTAATAACAATTTTGATTCATCATATGTCTGAGTTAAAACATGCCCATTGAATTTGCTTCTTCGGATCCTCGAATTTTCAATTCACGCTTGTAACAAGATGGGATAAATTTAGTTTACCCGGATGTTTTTGGTACATTGTCATATCATACCCATTCTAAAACGACAGAAAACAAACCTATGAATTTATCATTCGTAAGCTTGTTTGGATGTTCAATACTTATGATATAAGATATATAATTAGGGAGGAGTTATCTAGTCCGGGAATCCCGGAGTCCGGGATCCACCTTCCCGATATTTTTTTTATGATCCGAGATCCTTGATAGGATCCGTGGCGTCTAATTAGGTACTACTCCATTTGAATGCCTAAATTGGCAACCATTGGTTTCGTGGAAACCATGATTCCATAACAAACCAAATCCCTAAGTTATGATAAATCATGCAATTAGAAGATTTAAAATCTTAATCTGCGATAATGAATGGGATGAAAACTTACGTGACATTACCAATTATGGAGACAATTTTGGGTACGGGAAGGGAAGATTCACGTAGTGCCCCGCACCACATCCGAGCCGTCCATACATGATTTGGACAGCCCAGATCTATGGGGGTAAATTTAGCCCCAAAATTTAAAAAAATGCCACCCGCGAATCTGGACCGTCCATAACATGTTTGGACGGCTCGGTTGTGGTGCTGGGCACCACGTGGATCTACCCTACCCGTACCCAAAATTTTGTCCCAATTATGACCGTGCTTTAATTTAGTCAAATGGAGCCATAAGAAAATGGAAAACACTTTGTAGCATGCATTGAAAAAGGCACTTAAGAAAGAGGAAATTCAGAATAGATAAGTTAGATAACCATAGTATATTGTGAATAATATTTGGATGGGTAAAAGTGAAAATATTTTCCACTAGTGTATTAATTTTGATGATAATTAATAAAGAAAATGAAAGCTCAGAGTACAAAATAGAAAGGCCAAATAGAGTTACCATGACTGTGTTTGGTTAGATAGTTTAGTTTAGTTTTGATGATGTTAGCAGGTGTAATGAGTGGAGAGAGATAGAGAGAGAAATAAGAGAAATGGTGATGTCATCAAAACGAAAACGAAAACTAAAACTAAATAGATAAACGAACAAGATTACCCCATATCTCTGCAGGCCAAGAAGTAGGAGAGTGCTCAAACCAGTCATAAGAACTCCAACCCACAGTGGGATGTGAAACAGTATATGTAGTGCAGAGGCTGTGCCTATAACTGTCGCCAATAAACACGAAATTTAATTATGATAAGGTCTTTAATTCACTTTTATATATAAGTACAATAAGAAAACTGGATGTTCTCCTTCAGTTAATTTGATTTTGCTTTTCTATCTTTCCTGCTTGTATTTTATCATTTTTCAATTGTATTTGTTTGTACTCAGTAGCATTTGATTGATGAATTTCTATCTCATTCTCCCAAAAAAAAAAACAAGAAATTGGCTCGGAAACTTGAGTTATATATATAAATCTATCATTTGGTGTTTTGATTTGGTACAAACATGTGTATTTGTGTGCGTAGGTTGCGCAAATTACTATACAAATTTAGGGTCATGCCTTCAGGAATATCTGCTGCTATAACAGAAACCTCTGCCAGCAACCATAGACAATACTTCACAAACACTGGGTATTCAGCCTTGCATAACTCTGCTAGGTGTTTTCCTGCCATTCAAATAAAAAACAAAAAATTAATCATTTTATATAATAACATATAGTGCCGGTTTGTTTGACAAGATATGAGCAGCGAATAAGACTTAGATGTGACCAGATTTGTGGTGTTTGATTTGAATGTTTAAACGATCATTATTAAACATGTTTTGGGTATTTTGTTTTATAAAGTGTGGGATGTATGGACACGGACACTACCATGGGTTGTAGTATTATTAGTTCATTCACTATTAATACAGTGAGATTATCTTCACTATTTATCCCGTCAAACAAATTGGCTGTTGTGCCTTTCAATGGTCAAGAATGTGCCCACATGATCCCGAAGGGGTTGGTCTGATGGTTTTGACTTGGGATTGAGGGGTTTTTCTCCTCCTATATTAGGTTCGATTCTCATTACTAACAGCTCTTGGGGCCACCTCGCCCCCACGCGTAAACGTGTGAAATGGCTGTGGGAGGGGGGTTGTAGAGATTGTCTAAGATGCGCAAGTTGGTTCGGGACACTCTATATAAGCCCCAAAAAAAAAAAAAAAAAACAAAGAAAATGTGCCACATAAATGATCATGTGCCATCAGATGTTGAAAAATAGTGAAAAGAAAAGGTAATTGGGTGTATACTCAGAATAAATATTGCCTACAGATTTTATGTTGGTGGGGGCATATGTTTCGGGTTTGTTAGTTCTTCTTGACTTTGACTAAAAGCTGTTTTCTCTGATTGCTCAGTGAACTAGGCTTATTTTAAGAATTTTGAATTTGATTTTTACTGCGCGTTTAATATGTTTATACTTTATACTACTACAGTATTTGTTTAAGAAAGACTAGTCAGATTCTATAAATTCTACTAACCTTATTTTTTTTAAGTCTAATAAGTACGTAGCGTTACTAATTTATTTTACTCTCTCCGTTTCTATTTGTTTGTCCACTACGAAAAGTCGTGCCACTTTTCAAATAAAAAAATAAAGTATTTTCGTGTATCATTTTTCAAATTTTTTTACACCAAATTAAAGTACTTATCGTGTACTTTAATTCAGTGCGAAAAATTTGAAAAATGATACACGGAAGCACTTAATTTTTTGATTTAAAAAAAGACAAGAGAGAGAGAGAGTGTGTGTGAGACAAACAAATAAGAATGAAGGGAGTACATATAGTATTGAGTCCTAGTGAATGAGACATCGAAGGACGGGTCCCTCAAGTCTAAGATTTTATCAACTCAGTTTCCGAATGGATAAAATCAAAGGCTTGATTTTATCAGATTTTGATAAAATCCATTCGGAAACTCACCCTTAGAGGTTTGTCCGTGTTGTGCTCTATAGGTTCGCCCACAAACTCACATACACACCAATCACACAGGAAAACACAAATAATTTTACATGGTTTTCCAAACTTGGGAACGTACGGAAGAAGAGAAATTTCACTTAGGGCTGTCCAGCGGATCATCCGATCCGTCAATCCGACCAATCTGAACCAATCCGAACCATCCGTTGATCCATCCGTGAATGTTCGGTTCGGTTCCGGATCGAGAATTTCTTATCTGGTGGTTTCGGATCCGGATCAGATCGGATCGGATCCGCTCGATCCGCTCAATCCGCTCAATAATCCTTCTTTAATCTGTCAAATCCGCCCGATCCGACCCAATCCGATCCGATCCGTAACCGATCCGTGAATGTTCGGTTCGGTTCCGGATCTTAAAAACCATAATCCGCTCTGAGCGGATCGGATTGGATCCGTATCCGATCCGTCCGGATCCGATCCGTGGACACCCCTAATTTCACTATATACAATGGGGAATATACTAATACTCCCTCCGTCCCATAAAGTTGGTCCTTTACGAAATTACGTGTAATTTTCAAACTTAAAAATAATGTATCTACTAAAATAAATTTTTGATTTTTTTTTTTGTGGCATCGTTCATAAAGATCTCATTGAAAACTATCAAACAAGATCCATATTGAACAAAACAATAATTCGAGAAATTATTTTTAAACTTGAAAATTGCATGTAATTTTGTAGGAGACTAATTTTACTGGACGGAGGGAATATAATGGAATAAGGTACACTCTCTACCTAACTCAACCTCACCGGAGCCCTAGCTCACTCGACTCTCTCTTGCTCCCACTGAATTCACTCTACCTACGACAATAAATCAGTGCAACATTTATGCTAAGGGAGACCCTCTCCAACGTCTTTGTGATAAGGTACTCAAACCAAGAACAACACTTCAATTTCCTCTGATTTCTTGCAGCTTCTGGAAGTCCTCATGGGACAAATGGTCCACCCATCCAACAGTCTGGTCGTTAAATTTTTAGAACCATGGTATCAATCGAGATGCGCACAAAATGATCTAGACACCCGTTTTAAGAAAACATTATATATTTCTTCAGAAATTTGGCTTAGACATGAATCCCAAGAAACTTGGGCTTTAGGCCTACCAAAAAATTAAAATTTTAGGGCCTCCAATTATTTAGGAACCCTACATATATATACTAGGCCCAATATAATGTTTGTGTAAGCCCAATTAATTAGTACATTTGCCGTTAAAAGTGTGAGTAGACAAATGTTCAAATGATGGATTTTTGAAATATTGTAGCGGTTGTATATTTTTGGATAACTATAGGTTTGCATTTTGTAATGGTAAATCTTTTGTAATGGTTTTTTTTTTTATAGAGATTCCTTATTGACCAAATTTTTGTATGCAAAATATACGGTGAGCCTCATATACTTAGGGGGTGTTCCACTAATTGGTTTTTTAGTTTTTTGGTTTTTTTTTTATCTTTAGTTTTGTCAAAAAAACCAACTAGTTCCACTAACAAGTTTTTGGTTTTTTTAGTTGTGTTATGAAATTACAAATCTACCCTTCTACCCAAACAACTATTGCTCTCTTTTTTTTGAAGGGAGGGCAGATTTGTAATTTTACATGATTAACGTACATGTACTTGATTGTGCAATGATTTGGTTTTTTTTAGGTTAGTGGAATGAAGTGGTTTTTTTGTTGGTTTTTTGTGGGGTTTTTTTTTAGTGGAATGAAGTAGTTTTTGATTTAAAACAAAACTAGTTTTTGTTAGTGGAACATGGTAAGTTTGATTTAGGCCTCGGAAATCTATGAGCCGGCTCAGGATTGTTAATCCCGGTATTATTTTTATCCCTATATGCGGGGTACTAAATAATTCCAAGGGGGAGGTGGGATTGACAAAGATGAGATTGTTTACGAAAATATTTGGATGATATTCGAATTGTTCTCAAAAAGTATTTTCAAAATTGTTTTTTTAAAAAAATGATTTACAAAAAAAATAAAAAATTTATAAATGTATTTTCAAAATTTGAAATAATATTTTCTATTAAAAATTTATTTTAAAAAAAATTTATTAAATTTCCCAAAAAAATCTAATTTTTTTTTTGGAAATAATTATTTATCTAAACAAACTCTATTTATACAAAAAAAGTTTTCCAAAAAAATAAATATATCTAAAAAAATTATTTGGAAATAATATTTTATAAAATTTTTTTAATAAATTATTTTGGAAATAATAATTTTTAAAAATAAATTTTTTTTTTAAAAATGATTTTTTAATTTTTTTTTAAAATAAATGTTTTTAAAAAACTGTTTTCCATAAATATTTTTTTAAAAAAATATATTTTTTCATTTTTTTAAAAAGTAATAATTTTTTTAAATTTTTTTTAAAACTCTTTTAAAAAAAAAATGTTTTTGATTAAAAAAAAATTATCCCATAAATAATCCCACACGAATCAAACATGGGATTGGATAGCTTAGGGACGAAATTAATACCAAGATAAATAATCCGGGACTACCAATCGCAGGATTATTAATCCCAACTATTTTAATCCGCGAATCAAACGAGGCCTGGGGTCTCGAAGTTACAAACACGTGGGCAGTGGCATAAATCTAGATTGTTAGGATATATATCTTTTTGACTAACTAGGCCTGGACATAGATGGTTCGCATTTTTGTCCTCATTTGGCCCCCATTTTTAAATCAGCCCAGTTGTAGATGTGCGATCAAAAAATATAATAAAGATAAATCTCTCCCTAATCTCTCGCTCTCTCACACACACGTTCTTCAAAAAACGAAAAAATAGGCCAAATGGCCCAAATCTCTCTCTCTCTCTCTCTCGCGTGCGCACACACACCTACCTTTTACCAGTTTTCTTCTTATCATAAATAACAAATTATGATAAGAATGATGTATATGAACATTTGGTCAAAAAAATGGAGCAAACCACAGATTTTATCTCTACAATATAACATAACTATTAACTTTTTTGAAATGTTTTAAGGATAAAAACGTGAACCACCTTTGTGTCATCTCTTTTTAGGTAATCCTAAGATTAGTTAACAGAGGAAACCGACCGATTGAAAAATTCAACCGAAAAATTCGGGGATCGGTCGGTCTAGGTTTGGTCCGCATCGGTTTCAGTTTTTGAAGAATAAAAATTTTAATTGTCGGTTCAGGATCGGGTATTTGAAAATACTCTGTACAATTATTAAAAAAAGATTATGCTTCGATCATAATTTTTACTTTTTTGATTCCTCTCGCCGAGACGAACCAATAATACACAAAAAATTGATGCTAAACTAAAAAACCCAAAAAAAAAAATCAAATAAAGACGAAAAAATAAGCAACTAACTTTTTAAGCCATAACAGGGCATCTTTATCAAGCTTGCCAAATTAACTTTTTGGTTAAAATAGAGAGTCAAATCCCCTAAAACCCCCAAAAATCAGCCTCTCTATTCTCCCTCACCAAATTATTTTTGCTATTGGTGCGGTACTGTTCACGCACCAACTAATTTTTTATTACTTCCGATTACTGTGCACGTCAGGAGATGAGAGGGAGGGGGGACGCGTGGCGGCGGGTCACTGGGGGCAGAGAAATGAAAATGGCTGAAGGGGGGTGGGGGTTTGACACGTGTACATATGTTTGACTTCTGTACCATCTCCCAGGCGGGGAGTTTAGGGAGGTTTTTTTTTTTTTTTTTTGTAAATTTGAGGAGAATAGTTTAATATGGTAAAAGTTAAAATAGAGAGTTTGATTTTATGAATTTTTGATAAATTGATTTGTTAATTTATAAAAGATGTTTTTGAAGTTAAATTTGGTGTTTTTTTTGGTGAGGTTGACGAGGATGTTCTAAAAAGCTGCTTTTAGACGTGTAGACAATTCTTACATATGCAGCAGGTAAAAAGCAGCTTTCAAACAAAGCAATTTAAAGTCAATTATTGTGAAATTAAATACCTGTGGTGACACCAAGATTTGCAGCGAGTGACTGAATTATGAGAGCGAAGATCAGTCCAATAAGGATCACCCATAGTAACTGAATATAATAAATAAAATTGGTGAAAACTTCCAATTAAAACAAAAAAATAAGACAACTACATTAACCACTCTCATCAGCTACCTCCACGCATCCAAATTTCCGAATTTGTTTTATGTAGTTTGAACAATGTTTTACGGTAACCCGGTCCGTATCCGATCCAATAAATTGACTAATCTGAGGGATCAATTTCATATTTCACCAACGGGAGGCCTAAATCCTAATTCCAAAAATGGGTCAAGGAAAAACTTTATATGTATTGGCCTAAACCAGGATTTTATAACAAGCAGCAAGGTGTCGAATCGCAAGGTAAAGATTTCCCAAGGCCCCTAGTTGGCACGTGACTATCAGTACTGCTCTTATTTGGGACAATATTAATTGGCGACAAGTTTCAAAAGGATATTTTTTGTGCTCGGCAAGAGAAATTTTATTAACTCAAAACACAAGGTACATCAAGATAAACAGTTAAGGAGAAGGCAACAGGGTAAGAGAGATATAACCTCCATAATAGGAGCACAACAACAACCTCAGCAAAGCCGGCCAGTAAGACGGAGCCAGGATTTTTGCATAGAGGGGGCGGGCTATATATGCGGAGAAGGGGCGATGTATTATAATTTGATGATATATATATATATATATATATATATATATATATATATATATATATATATATATTTTAATGTAATAGTAAGTTTTTTTTTTTAATTGTAGCAAGGACGACAGCCCCTACCAGTCTCCTCCTGGCTCTATCTCTGCTGGCAACCAAAGTTGACAAGATGCCAACCCAAAGAGCCATTGGCCGTTTCAAATGGTTGTACATTCCTCTTGTGTAATTTGAAAATTAGGCATCTTTGAAACTTTATTAACCACTCTTACGACACTAGTTAATAATTAAAATATCATGGAGAAATTTACCTCGTATCCATGGTTAGCTCCTGCTTGCATATCAGTTTCCACTGTGGCATGATACCAGAAATTATGACGTTAATAACCAAAAACGAGAAAAAAAAGAAAGAAGATATTTGGGCCTTTTTTGTTTATCAATGGTGACAAAATACCCCGGTGTTTGGTTAGAGGACTTATGACGTGTCATTTTGATATGAAAAAATAAATTCCTTTCCGAAATAATATTTTAATTTTTTTTGCATCATTTTTAAAGATCTCAAGTAGTACGTTTGAATTGTGCAAAAAAAGTTCAAAATTTATTTGCAAAAACAGCTCATTTTCTTAAGTTAAAATGCGACAGCTTTTCGTAATAAGCAAACAAAATCGGAGTGATGGAGTACAATTTTAATAGGGTATACAATCAATTCGGTGAGATTGTGTATCCATTGGGATTGTATATCACTTAATCACTAAACAAATAAACAGGCAGGCCATTTGTTTGTGCGTGTACGGTTGTAAATGAACCGAGCAGCTTGCTCGAGGCTAAGCTCGGCTTGTTTAGTAATTGAATTAAACTCGAACTTGAGTTTTAGGTTCGTTTAAAAAAATGAGCCGAGCTCAACACTCAAAAATTTTGCTCGACTCGTTTACAAAGACTTGTTTAGTAAATTAACTGGGCTCAGCTCGTTCGTGCTCGAACTCGAGTTTTAAGCTTGTTTAGTTAAGGAGACAAACTCGAGCACTACAAAGCTTGCTCGACTGGTTTGCAGCTCTAACATATATATATATATATAGAGAGAGAGAGAGAGAGTTACAGTTGCCGGGGTCAAGGTAAGCCAATGAAACAAGGAACCCAGGGCCTACAAATGATAGGAAGTTCAACCATCCAGGTTTCTGTCATGAATAACAAGACACAAAGCACAAGATCTTCATGAGTGCTTAGGAAAAGGAAAAGGAGAGAGAGAGAGAGAGAGAGATGATGCCTGGGGCTGGGGCTTTTGATCATCATCACATTTATCATCATGATCAAATTCTTGGTGGGAATTGTTGGCGAGAGTGAGCTCCACATGATCACCAGCTGCTACTATATCGTTGTTTCCCTCATGTACTTCTTGCTGCTGCATCAGGATTCCCATCTCTCTCTCTCTCTCTCCCTTCCCCCCCTCTCCCCCCTAATGAGTGTTCTCACATTTCTTATACATTCTTTATCGGCTAGGGAACTGTTATTTTATTATTTTATGAGAAAATATTCTTTAGAGCATCTCTAGTTCACTACCTAAAAAATGTTTGCTAAAGTGTGCACTTAAGCACATGTGAGACCCGATTTTGTGTGCTAAGCTAGCTAAGGGGAAATGCATTTTAATGGGGCTTCCTAAAAATGTTCATTTTCTTTTAGAGTGTGACCTATTTAAGTAGTGAGGGGTGCCAAGTGGTCCCACAAAATTCTCCTATCTCCTTGCCTTCTCTCTATCTCTCTCCTCTTTCTCTCTCCTTAAGTCTCTCCCCAAATTTAGGTAGTCACTTAGGGCACTTTAAGTAGTGTGGGGTGCCACCTAAGATTTTAGGGAGTCAATTTTTGTGCACTAGAGACTATTTTTTGAGTTTTTCTTAGCTAACTAGTTAGGACACTTTAGGGAACTCTTTTAGGTAGTGCATTAGAGATGCCCTTACACCGGCGGTGTAAACCAAAGTTCCTCCAAATTGATAACATTGCGCCATGTGTCTAAATAGTGGTTCCAAAACACATGTCGTAATATAATCGATTTGGAGGAAACTTTAATTTACTTGCAGGTGTAAAAAATGTTTTCTCCTATTTTATTGACACTAAATGAAACTTTACAAAATAGAAAAAAGTACTAATACAACATCTCTGGTGACCGCAGCCCACTGTCACCATTCCACGGTTTCCGTCACTCATTCACAGTCTCATTTTCTATTCATTGCAATAATTAACTTGATCGGATATCAGTAGCTATGTCAAAAATTAAATTTTAATTTATAAAATAAACATTCAAGGTCAATTTAACTTGATTGATAGAATCTGACCGTCGATTTTATAAATAAAAATTTAATTCTTTAAATTAAGTATTGATGTGTCTGATCAAGTTTATTTTTTGAGTCGATACACTACGTTGCAGGCTCTAAAGATGTAATGTCCAAACTAAAACGCACAATGCGGCCCACAAATGGAAGTGGCGGAAACTGTGGGGTTTCCACGTAGTCTTGTTTCTTACCAAAATGTAATTAATTAATCACCATTCAATAAAAAACGCGGAGGGTGCAAATAAAGATTGAAAGCAAACAACAAAATGCCAAGGAATTGATAATAAGATGCCAACAAGCGCAACAATAGGGATGACAATTCAACCCGCCCCGCTCCGAATCCGTCCTACCCCACCCCTATAGGGTAGGATTTTTTACTATTTTTTTGGGTAACGGGTAGGGGCAGGAGGTGATTTTGAAAAACCTGCCAGAATTAGGCTAGTGGCAGGGGTATGGTCACCCCGCCCCGATATTACCCGCCCCGACATACATATGTATGTATAACTATACTTATATACTCTTAGATGTATATATGAAATTATATTTTCTTCCTTCTATGCTTTAAATTTTATTTGTATTCTTATAATTTTATTTTAGCAACTAAAATACAACATTAGTAGATAGTAGATTTTGGTTAAGTTGTAAATTTGTGCTCACTAATATTGGAGTCTAAAATCTACTTTAATATGTGAAAAAAATAGGGGTGGGCGGGTAAACCCGATATCCGATAAGGGCAGGGGTACCCATAAATTACCTGGTCGGGTCAGGGGTGGTTTGGAAATTTTAGGGTCAGGGCCGGGATCATCATAACTTGCCCCGTTGCCATCCCTACGCAACGACCAATGAAAAAAAATCGAGTATAAAATAAAACCTTCTAACTCCAACAAAAACCGAAAAAGCAATTTTTGGGATATGCATGTTATCCCTTTTAGCCATGGGCTGAAGATCTCTATGTTAAGGAATTATTGTCCCACATTACTTAAGAGTTGAATGAGTGATTACTTAATATATGCTGGGATCTCTCTACTCATTGCCAATTAGCTTTGAGTTGGATATAAAGTTTCCACGCTCCATTCTATTTGATGTGGCCGTGACTCCTCACATAGTGTTTTACAATGGATGTTTAATATGATCCCGACTTAATTTATTATGACTGGAATCTTGCGTAGGAATATGAATATGGTTAGTGGGAATCAAATCAAATTCCTTGGAATTTTCTTGGTAGGAATAGGAATATGATTATGAACGGCGATACATACACTCCCTGGGAGCCACTCCCATGTGAGAGAGGGTGTGGCTGGGAGTGGCTCCCAGAGAGTGTACCTATCATTTTTGTATGATTATTAGGAATCAAATTCCTAGGAATTAGATACCTGGAGGAATTTGTTCAATAATAATCTTACATGGGAAACAATTATTTTGAAAATATATTAAAATCAACATTTTCTTTTCTTAATTAATGAGCCATGAATCTTAGATTCCCATGGGGTAAGGGAGGGACTAGATTCTCACTCAGTCTGAAAATAATCAACCTTTGAGTTTCCAAAGTAAAACAGAGTATTGCTATTTGGCAAAACACAGTTTTGGACTACCTTTGCTGCGAAAAACAAAAATTCCTTTTGCACCTAATTAACAAATTTGATTAAGTTTTATCAATTAGGTCATCGAAATCACATGCCTAATTTCATTAAACTAAGAAAGTCTAAGATGTCCATTGTCAAATAGATGTAGTTCCACCACCACATTAAATGGAACGGAAAGATCTCCGTTCCACATGTGGAATGAAGAAGATACGAATCCAATTATTATTACTATTTTTTGCTTAAATTACGTTACTGTGAATCGCCACCAGATCTTTTTAAGTGACCACATTTGGTATCTGCTTTGGATACACCATGACATTGTGACTATTGAAGTGATAAGAGATGGCGTGCGAGATCCATTCCACCAATCCACAACTAACAATTCAAATACTCGACTTACGTGTTTGCTTCCATCTAAAGTTTCAGGTTCGATTTCGCTTGCCAACAAACTCTTGAGACCACTGGGAGTTATGCCCGGTCGTTACCTCTAGGGTTCCGGAATTAGTCGTGGTGCGCGCAAACTGGCTTGGATATCCAGTTATCAGAAAAACAATTCACATACTAGCATAGAAATTGGGTGTTTGGTAAGAGGAGCTATCAATAGGATTGAAATTTCATGGGAATAGGCTGTGGTAATTTTCTAGTAGAGAAATTGGGTGGTTATTTGGTTTGGTGTCTGGCCAACCTTTTCCCTTTTCGGATTGCGGATTTTCGCTTCGTTGGTTGTTGAGTTTTTTGTTGGCCTCCTCCTTTAATCCGTTTAACTCATTGTACTTGGTGTTATCCGATTTAATTACTAATATATTCTTTTTGCTGATAAAAAAACAATTCACATACTATCCAAAGTATTTTTTGTTTTTTGTTTAGGTAAATGGCTTACGGTGGTGAGGGCCTACTCTGATCTTTGGTGAGGACATCTGTGTTTTTTAAGACATCATCAGTTCTCAAAAACAATATCAACGACTTCAGGAATGCAAATCATTATCGATACTTTTGCATGTTAAAATATGTGTAAGATCCCACAGTTTGTCTCATGTTGCACGTTCAACAAAAATCAGATGTACCCAGTCTGGATCGAGTACTTGTTCATTATGTACTTAACTATATTTTTGTAAACATAAATTCCCGACAACTAAATCTACTTCATAAAAATATAAATGATATGTAAATGATTATTCAGAACTTCAAAGATGTAATATAGTGATCTTATCGTTTCATAACTGTCCCTTTTTTTTTTTTTAGTGTAGACATTTTCATTTTGAGCTATCACTTAATAAGTGTGTGTTTTCAAAGATGTAATATGGTGAATAATTTTGGAAAGTAGAGGTAAAAGTTGATGTGAAAAGTGTACTGATGATGTTTCTTTAATAAGTTGGATTTTCGAAGCAACACCCTTAAAAAGCAGCGGAGAGAGTATAATTTAAAGGAAAAAAAAATTAAAATCCCAACTATTATGCCCAAAATCAAATGAAAAACACACAAACACACAGAAACATAGGAGATTTTATGTGATTTCCCAAAATCGGATACTCCACGGAGATCACCCAAGCAATTACGGACGGCGAAAAGCTTTACAAGTGGGAATTGACACCTCACTACACTCTCATATCTCTAGCCTGCATTGCTACTACAAAATCCACACCTCACAAGATTCTCTCTTTGAAGGAAATGGCTACAATACACACCCCTTATTTGGGAGTACCATATGCACCTATTATATGGTCCAGATTGTGCCACCTCATCAGCAATCGTAACATTTTTTAGTTTTTCGTAACTTTCAGCAATATAATTCGTAACATTTTCTACGATTGGTAATATTTTGGTGCATTTCGTAACTTTTATAATAAAAAAATCGTAACTTTTACAAAAAATTCGTAACTTTAACATAAAATTCGCAACTTTTACAAAGAATTCATAACTTTTATAGGGGTGTATATCATACAAACCCAAATAAATGGTGTGTATTGTAGCCTTTTCCCTCTTTGAATCCAGATACAAAACCCAAAGCCAAATGCTCTAATTTATAGACCCATCTGAAACCCCAGTTCTAATCCCACACTGGATAAAGCAATGAAGTCTGGAGGCTGGCACAGTGTATGAAAGCTAAGGGATGCAAGGATGCTCGACTCAACGAAGCCTCAGATCCGTAAAATGGACAGAACATGACTTAACACCAAACTCTACTTTAGCAAAAGCAATGCCTCAACCTCAGTGAGATATCCGATCCTGATAGATGTTCTCAGAAAACTCGATTCAAAACTAGAAAACAAAGATCATGGGAAAGAGAGCTAGCAACTCTCATCACAGTTGACTGCTGATCAAACATGCTCCTTCTAAGAATTGGAATATTCTTCAGACGAGCGACAAATTTCTGGAGTATCGAGCAAATTCCAGAACTGATACAAAGGTTGACGATAAACTGGTTTTGATTACACTGACAAAACTCTAAGACGTGCCATAGTTTCCAAGGCTAGATCCAAAACAAGGCGTAGAACGTGAAACAGAGCTCTTGAAACAGAATACAGAAATACGGGTCGCCGGATGTAAACGAACAAAGAGCTAGGTTTCTAAAGTTTCAAGCTAATTTCTAAAACGTATTCCAATCCAGTAACTCTTCCTGTCAACCATCGAAACATTTACAGGACAGAATGGAGGGGGCATATTAATGGTCCCACTTTATTGTTGTTTTGATAATAATACCACTCGTAAGTATATTTTGTTGGAATTTTGACAATTCAATGTGAATGAATTTGTGTACATGGGTGGCTTCAATGTAAATGAATTGTGCACATGGGTGGCTTCCCATTGTAGGCTACCTAATCTTCCTCATTTCACACTAGAAGTCACCATTGTGGGCTACCTAACTTTCCCTCTTTCACACTTGGAGTTTCTCTTATAAATAGGTCACTCCTCATTGTGTTTTGCATCAGAGAAAACAATCCAATTCATTCCTACAAATTTTCATTTGAGTCAGGAAGAGAGACAGGCGTTAGTTAGTTCGCCAAGGCGGTCGACGGTGGTGTTTCGTCGGCTCGTGGTTCTAGCCGTTGTATCCTGGGACGAAGACGTCGGTTCAACCTACAACACCCACGGTAGGCGGCGAATCTTTGTTAAGGAGAGTGTGGTTACACACGACTCGGCAGTTTCCAATCTACTGTTTGTATCTCTGTTTCGATTCTATTATTTTCGGTTCATGTAATTTGTTTACATTTTGTTCATGTATAATGTTATAAGAAGAATTTGTTCTTTGGATCTGTGATTGCCATTATAATTTTTCCAACAGTCTTAACAAAGATTTTCTTATCGATTGGCAATCGAGTTCCAGAAAACAATTTTGTTTTATACTGACTTTTGAGTTGCAAGAACAGGATCGAAGTAGAGACAGAATTGGTGGTATCTCGTTGAGATCATATAGTAATCTGACTAGATTACTTGTGTAAAAAAAAAAAAAAAAAAAAAAAAAACACCGAGAATTAAGTTTTGATTCTTGGATCATGCTGGTTTTCAAACCTGTTAAGCTTCGGCTTTGTCGGTCATGCGTGGCTTGACATGAGATCTTGATAATCTCGACGGCTACGGCCTTAGGCTGTCGTGCGCGGCAGGCCTCCGTTTAGAAAACGGTGCGGAGAACGGATCTCCGAAGTGTACACTCCGGGTGCCGGAGTCCAGCCGAGGTGCTCTGATAATTTTCCTTCGCATCTCTGGTTTTTCCCCTCTCTCTGTCCAAGAGGAAGAAAGGTGAAGGAAGAAAGGAGGATGTGAGAGAGACGAGATGGAGAGAATGGTTTCAACAAAACATTTATTTTAAAAGGAAGAAGACAAGTCTTCTGTTTTCTAAAGTTTTCTCAAAAGAAATCAGTAGCTTTTGTCTTATTTCCACCCATTTGTCAAATTTCGGTGGAATGTTTTCAAAACAGGAAAACAAGTGGGAACACAGTTTTGGTTTTGATTGATAAAAAGTGTCGGTTGAGTAAAGGAGGCCCTCCATTATTTGTTCTAAAATAATGAATTTTTTACTCCTCATGGAGGCAAGAGTCTATTGTTTTTCCAGAAAGTTTCCTCAAAAACCTCATTAGTCCACTTTCGTTGGATTGATTGTCTGGTAGAATGATTGTCTGGTGATGTCATCCATGACATCAACAGAGTAAGTTATTCGGTGTGACCAACACCTGGAATGTATGGTGCAACCATACGTATGTACAAATAGTACCATATTCGTGAATACTATCGTATTCATGAATAGTACCGTATACGTGAATAGTACTATACGGGTGAATAGTACCGTATTCGTGAATAGTGCCGTATTCATGAATAGTACTTTTGGAGGCGCATAGAACGCATTGCCCTCAGAACCCCGCTGGGGGGGAGAAACAGTCACTGGGAGTACCAGGACGTGTGTAACGGATATTAGACCGTTATCCCAGGCAAAGGTGCCAATTTGGGACCAAAAGGCGGTATCGCTAAGAAACCCAAGGAGAAGTTCCAAGGGAAATGCTTCAATTGTGACAAGTTTGGCCATAAAGCATCAGAATGCAAGAAGCCACCTCGTCCACAAGCGCATATTGCAGAAGCCTCGGGAGGTAGTTCTGACATGAACTTCTCAGCTATGGTATCTGAGGTGAATATGGTGGGCTCAAATCCACGGGAGTGGTGGATTGACACTGGGGCTACCCGCCATATCTGTTGTGACAAGAAGATGTTCACGTCACTTGAGCCGGTT